>VKOC01034358.1:0-12477 GCA_009364415.1 Spea multiplicata | reverse complement strand
GCATTATGCAGGTCTTTTTTGATTTAGATTTTTGAGGCCTATTGATACAGTTTTAGGATTTCCTAATTTAATTTCAGCTCTTAGGTGTAACTGTGTTGCGTTATATATGAATATAGTAAACATCCCATAGATACAAAGCTTGCCAAGTCCCAGGGACAGCTGCCATGTCATAACTAAGAATTTTGGCACCTTTTCAGAGGCCGTGCCCCTCACAGATGCCACAACCACTTACAAAAGTGGTGTGAAGCACAAAGAACCTTGATGCATTACCAATGGTAGCTTGAGTGTACCCTTCTCCTTGCGTCACCAGAGGCAGGTGCCGCACTTTCTCCATGGAAGTTAGCTATGTCAAATAGAAATTGTTTTAATGACCACTACTAAGGTAAAATAACAAGTCATAAAGGACAACAGGAATCCATAGAAGACCAGATACATTGATGATGTTCTAGCATCAGATGTTCATAGCGAGTATGGATGTGCTTTCTTTTTATTATACTGTATGTTATTTCTTTTAAAACTCAGCCAGTATGGATAAGACCATGAGGAAGAGCATTTGTTTGTTACTATTTTTGCAGAGTGGTAGATAAATGGAACATCCTCCCAGCTGAAGTGCTAGAGGCTAATATAGTAAGGGAATTTAGACATGCATGGTGTATTCATATGGCTAACCTAAATCTAAGACAAAACCAATGACTGATTAAGGTCTAAGTCTTTATATCAGCAAAGATAGGCAGACTAGATGCGTCAAATGGTTCTTCCTATAAAATATATATATATATTTGCATATGAGCACAGCAAAACATAGAGCAGCCCTTATTGTCAAAATAGGATACTTAAAAAATATTATTACAGTGTGTATAATTGTATAAGTGTGTATATAAAATGCTTCAATCCAGTCCTTCAATAAATTGCAGGATACTCACATAAAGTGCAAATCCTGATAAATAAATAAAATTGATATAAATAAAAAATAATCTGTGCAAAAGTAGCAGAAAACATTCGTAATGTTTCATCGCATCTTGGCTTCATCAGGAAAAAATAAAATTGCTGTCAGCAATTAGAGAAACCATGATGGAACTAAACAGCATCATTATTGATGTTATGAATACCAACAGCAGCTTGCTGCAAGGCGTATTTAAAACTACTATATGGAAGTACACCAAAGTATTGGCATTTCTCAAAAACTATTATTCTATTAGTTTAAGAGGCATTCCTACTTAATGCAAAGATATTTGCATAATTTGACCTATGAACATTTTTGGACTGTTGCAATACAGCATAGAAAAATAAAGCCTGTGTCTGGCCTATGGCAATACCCAAGGTAAATACAACACTGGCCGTGTATGTCATTTGCTTAAAATATTGCATTATATTTAAGCAACAAAGTGTGACGTAACTGTAGAGTTGCCACACTGGATCCCATTGGCCAATTCAGTGTTAAACAGTGTTAGTGGATTGATAATTTCAAAATCTTCACCATTAACAAAGTTTTTCACAGAATAAATCCACTTTGCTTTATTTCCTTTGGTGCACGCACACATGGAAGTATGATTGATCAACAAAAATTAAGTTGAAAAACTACATTTAAGTTGGCAAGTATGTTATCTCCAATCTATTTTGATGTGCATAAAGACGGGTCATTACTAGGGGCTGATTGCATTATGAGGCTCCCAATCCCAAAGCCAATACTTCCTCCTTTCATCCTTTCTAGAAATTGTTGCTCGGTATTAGTGTTCTACAGTAGTAAAATAAAAAAAATTATTAATTAGATACACAGCAAGGCAAAGAAATAAAGCACCCCAAAGGACATTGGGAAGAAAAGGTATTATCCAGTCTCACCCAAACTAGATTTGTGCAAGAGGCCCAAAATCATTTTGGACCAATTTTTCCTTTTGTTTTTGGCTCATTAGTTTTCAGACAAAAAAACTTCATTTCCTGCCCTTTTTGGTTCGTACGAAATTCAGAGACCTTTTTTCTATTCCTTAATAAAATTTGTTGCTGAAAAATCAATTTCTCTCTCTGCGCCCCCTATCCTATCCCCATTCCTTTCTGTTGCCCCCTCTTCTCCCCTCTTATGTCTCTCTGTACCCCTGCCCTTATCCCTCTAGTCCTCATTCCTCACAATCTCTTCTGCCCTGCCTGTGCCCCTGTCTTGTATATGCCCCCCTACCTGCTCATTCACTTTCTTTAGCCAGTGTATGATCTCCTCTGATCTCTTTGTGCAGCTGCAGAGAACATACTGACAGGATAGATAGGGGGCTTGTGTAGTGTATGCAGTGCAAGCTGGCGTAAATTGTCCTAAATTATGATATAATCCTTGTTTGTCTTCAGAGGTAAATTAATGCACAATTTCTGTACAGGCACTGAAATGGTTAGTTATCATTTGCATAGTGATGATGCAGACGAGGAAGAAGATGATGGTGTGAGGCACAGAAGCAGGACTGCAAGACATGGAAGTAAAAGTGGTTGGCAGAGAAGGTAGGGAACCATTCAGAGAGCATGAGAGATAGCGAATGAATGAAAATGAGACAGAGTCAATGTGACAGAGTGAGAGTAAATGTGGGCATCTGACAACTAACTTAATACCCCAGTTTTAAGTGACCCCTGATTTTCCTCCAAAATGAACAGGCAGGAAACAGAATTTGTTGTCCAAAAACAAATGGGCCAAAAACAAACTGAAAAACTTGTCCTAATTGTGTTTGGCCCATTTTCATATGTCTAATGAGTAGAAAGTGCTTCCTGTCTCATGGTGTGCATTGCAGTGGCTCAAGAAAGACTGTCTGCATTGCGTGATACCCCTTTTTTGTGCATGGAAATTAAAGATGGCAGTAAATATTGTGTGAATTAGATCCATAAAATACACTATGGTATCCTATTATTAAGCTGTTTCATATATTAAACAGATGGTATTGCCAGTGACGCCAACGTCTCAGTTATGCATGCATGTATTCTATGTATTTTTGTAGCATCAACATTTAAGATTTGGCAGTAGCGGGAGCCAAACATAGTACCAAAGGACAAGAGTCCAAGCTAGGTTCAGAATACAGACTAAATCGAAGTTACAAAAGGATGAGTAAAATAAGAAGATTTCTGTTAACGACTTGCTAGGTCTGTTAGGGAAACGGTGAACAGAGTATCTAAGATCATGGCTAATCATTATAAATGCATATGGTTCAAACTTCAAAGAAGCCAATTTAACCATATAGTTCAAACACAGAAATTGAAAGACAGAGTCATAAAAACTCAATGGCTGCCTCATAGGTGTTACATTCATAAAATGTTTTGCCTTATAAGATGTCCTTGAATATTTACATATTTTAAAAACCTTTCTAAATCACAATATTTAAACGCCTTTGAAACGAGATGTCTAACAATAAAATAGATTATACCAACATGGAAAAAATATTGTTCAATGCTGCCACCTTCTGGTTAAGTAATCTAATCTGTATACTGTATATTACATGACAAACACATACACAACAAACACATACAGACAAAGAATTGCGTTTCTTAGTATCTCATAGTATCTCTCAGAAATATCATAAATATATTTATTAGACTTGTGCACGGCAAGCAAAATCAATTCAGACGAAATTTAGTTATATATTTAGCTTTTGCTGCATTCGTATTTAGGAAACTTTGTTTCTCAGCCGTTTGGTTTTGATGAAATTTTGGGTCTTTATTTATTCTAAAAGAAGATTCGGAGGATGTTCCCAAGGGGAAGGTCCCTCACACCTTCTGGACTCACCGTTCATTATAAAGCAGTTAAAAAAAGTTCCGCCAAGTATAAGGGGTTTAAACAGAGCACAGGGCCTGGGCAGGCAGACAGTGTCTGATGATGCAGGACTGAATTTCCGCAATATTACAGAGGTCTTAAAAAAGGTTCCCCCAGACTAAGGACGAGGACGGTCAAAGAGGTACAGCAGCAGTTGTAGAGCACTGGGCAGGGAGACACTGGCAGATAACAGGAACATGCAGCTCCATGGTGCAGGACTGGACTTCCACAATTTCATTTATATTTTGTAATGCCAGGTTTTGTCACCAATATGTATTTATCAATTAAGAATAGTAGATGATATGATAGAAAGGTAAAAAAATGAACTTGTTCCAGAAAATCAACTAAACTCTTCTCAGAAACATGAATGCATTACAGTAGTCACTACAGCTTCTCTACTCCACCCTGCAGCAGTACATTTTCTTCACTAAAATAAACTATTAATTAACCTGCAGTATGGTAGGTGAGCAATGAGCATTAATCTCAGCCTCTGCTAACCTAACTGTCACTGTCTCACTCCAACTCTCAGCAGTCTGGCTCTGTGGCTACTGACAAGTTAAAATGGCGTCAGCGCACTTATATATCTAATGCTTGTCCCATCCCCTTACAAATCCTTATTGGCCAGAGCGAAAAAAGGAAGGAAAAACAGACACATCAATCACAACCATCAATAAGACCACCTCTCGTTTTTTTGGCTATTTCTATATCAGTCATTGACATGCACCCAACTATACACAGTTCTTCCCACTTTACCTCATCAACGAGCACCAAAACAGCTTGTAATGGCGGCTACACGTGGCAACAAATGGTCAAATCATGACAAATGTTTGGTGCATTTGCAATTCATTTTTTTCAGTTTCATTTGGGGCGACCCTTTTTTTTCCGCTGATCCAAAACTGCGAAACATGCAATTTTGTTAAAAATAAAGTTTGTGCGAATGCAAATGCACAAGTCTAGTAGTTATATTCAAATGTACACATCCATAAGACTGAATGTTGTGCCACATTACTAAATGCTGTTTTGGCCAGCAACATGTGTCTAGCCTCCATAGCATGCTATTTAGCGGCGGGCTGGCCAAGGGGGCAGGTGGGACCA
The DNA here is from genome assembly GCA_009364415.1 of Spea multiplicata. Taxonomy (NCBI): domain Eukaryota; kingdom Metazoa; phylum Chordata; class Amphibia; order Anura; family Pelobatidae; genus Spea; species Spea multiplicata. The sequence continues at coordinate 7,607 of VKOC01034358.1, read as the reverse complement.
GCTCATATGTGGCGGCTCATAAAACGCAATATTATGTTACACCACAGTAAAAGCATGGCTATTAAATAAGGCTCTGAACAAGGTAAAGTAGCGAATGAGCGAGTAAGACAGTGAGTAAGAGATAAGGGAATGAGCTAGTAGGAGACTGAGGGAGTAAGAGAGTGTGAATGCCTATTAGAGGAAGTGTGTGTTAGCATAAGCGTGTAAGTGTGTGTTAGAGTGACTTTACCTACTCCCTGGTCCAAAAGATGCTAGCCTTCCACTGGGTATACCCATCGACCCTTAAGAGGCAGAGCGCCGGCAGTTGATATAATATCCCAACCCTCAGTACAAAGTATAGTAGCCCCTAGAAGCGCTGCCCTGAGTAAGTAATGCTTTGCAAGCAATAGCACTAAACATATAATTCTTGGATTTCTGTCTTGTGCTCTACACATATTATCTCAGGTTTTCTTTTGACTTTTAACCTTTTGGTTAAAATGTGTTATGGTACAAGAGAGTTTTTCTGAAGACCAATCTGAACGTTCAAGTGATTCAGGTGGACATTCTCCATTTTCTTTTGGTTAAGAGTATGCCATCTCATTACAGCTGACAATATGAGTTTTGGTGGACCTTATGATCATACCTGGGAGCTTCCCAGCTCTGAGTCTCAAGGCCTATATGATCCCCAAAGGCATGTTGGGACCATAGCTAAAGACAGTGTTCCCATACACTTGAGCAACTAGCATCACAATGTTTAAAAACATGGATCAAATATGTGTTTTGCAGCATTTATTTGGAGATGCTGTAGGTGGAGAGCTTTTATACAGTTTTCTTTTTTTGCCCCAGCATTGGTTTGGCAGTTTGATGTTGAAACCAGAAGGATTTGCCAAAGCAGCTGTTGGAGGACAGAATTTTGGCCCTAAAATATTAAGAGGCCCTGATGTTTGATGAATTACTGGTCTTGAAGTACGCATTCTCCATGTTTCCAACTATTTTTGTTGAGTCTATCACACTGATATGGGAACATGATAGCAGACCCCCTATTAAAAACTAACCTGCATCAAAGTTATGGGTGGTATCAAGGGGATCAAGTTACCAAGTCCTGGATGACATATGGTCTCGTACAAAACAATTCATCAGTGTATTCTCCTACACAGGGGCAGTAGCAGGATCCACTATCAATTTTTAGATTTTGAAATACAATACTTTGAAGTTTCAAGAGGTGCCACATGTATAACATAGAAATTGCATATAGTCCCCAAGTCAACTCAGATTGTGTTTTTCTGAGAAATGCTTTGAGAGAGGTCACACAATTATGAGCTACTGAGCTACATGTGAAATCACACACACCTTATACATAATATAATCCGCGATGTTGCTGTTTAAATGCATCAGGGCACTGAACAATTAAAAAAGGAATGCTGTGAAAATATATAAATATATACACACACCAGACTGATGTTGGTTGGCTGACTTTGGCACTTTTAGTCTAGCGGCCTCCTGATTCTCATCTGGAAATGCACGAACACAAGCTACTTTATCTTGCTCATGCAACATTATGCTGCTGGGTAGGTATAGTCTTGTATATATGTGTGTGTGTGTTGAAAAGTATTTAATAATGCAAATATAAAAGCATTTGTTTTCTGTCGATGGCTTTCTCTTTGTAAAGTGATTTTAATTTAGACAGGATCAGAGCCTTTTATAATTTGATCAAAGGGTTTTGTTAAACAGACACTATGGCCTTTCAGATGTATCGGACAAACAAACATTTTTTTTGTTTGAAAAATCAGAAAATATTTAGAATAATTCTTTGTAGTACAGGGTGGAAACACCACTGAGAATGTTAGTGTTAATTGGGCTCTTTTGAGTTTACAATATTGCAGTATTGTTAGTAATTTATTTCTGATTTCTGGATGTTAAGTTGTATTAAATATAATTACAAAATATTATTTTTATTGTAGGTATGTATATATTTGTTAATCTCTTACTTAGGTAAGGAAAACACTAGTTACTGGGACTATAGTTACCGTTAATACTGTCACAAACAGGTGTATTGTGCTGGAGTGCAGTAGGATTGGTTGCCAAAGGCAGGGGAAAACGTGCCACAACCAGAGGGAGAGCCCAAAGGAAAATCAGCCGTTAGTTAGGCAGACAGGTATCCGGGACAGGGAGCGAGGACAATGTCAGGTCACAGTAGCCAGACGTCAGGGCAGCCAGAGGGTCACAGAGTCGTTAAACAAGCCAAAGGTCGGTACACTAATAAATAGGAATAAGGTCTAATAAAACGGCAAATATTAAGAGGTAAGCCACATAACAACTAAGCAACTCCATAGTTAGTTGCTGGAGACTTTATTTCAAATTTTGCCACCAAGGGTGACGTCACCCAGAGAGGCCACCCCCTAACCAATCAACGCCAACTGAACTGTGGTGGGACGCACCTCCTCAGCCAGGGATGGGATCAGCCAGGAGAAGCTGCCCCTCCCCCACAGCCGATGTCTGACCAGCTGAGGGTAGCTGTCCTCCCTTTTCTATGGAGCCCGGCTCCCTCTGAAGATGTATCGCCAAGGGCACCCTGCCTTCCGTAGTTGACGGACGGGGGGAGCAAGTATGACAAGTACTGTACTTATGTTAACATACAATGTCAAGTGTTCTCAATAACTGCCAATGAGTCTTTTACATTAATGTGGAGGAATTTTGGCCTACTATTCTTGGCAGAATTGTTTCAATTCAACCACATTGGATGGTTTTCAATCATTAACTGTCTTTTTAAGGTCATGCCACATCATCTCAATGATCTTTGACTAGGCCACTCAGAAACCTTCATTTTGCTTTATTTGAGCCATTTAATTTTGCAGTCTCTTTGTGGAATTGTGAACCCTGACTATAACCAAGGCAGGCCTGCAGTTCTTTACATGTTTGTTTGGGTTCTTTTGTGATCTCCTGGATGCGTCGTTGATGCGCTCTTGGAGGGATTTTAGTAGGCAGGGCCCTCCTGGGAAGGTGCCCCACTGTCCCAAGTTTTTGTAGATAATGGCTATTACAATGGTTCGCTGGACTGACTGATCTGTTCTTGAATTTGTTTAGATCGTGGCATTGTCTGCAGCTTTTGAGACCTTTTAGCCTGCTCCACTTTGCACAACAGATTCTGTTAATTAATGTTTAGATTCAACAGGACTGGTAGTAACCATGCCTGGCTGTTACTAGTAAAATTAAACTCAATTATCAATTCAGTTAAGTTGGTTGATTTAGTAACTAAGGGGGCAAGGGGGTTGGATAGCTTTTTTCCTTCTCTTTATGAAATCATCATTTGAAAACTGCATTTTGTGTTTAATTGGGTTAACTATGTCCAATATTAAAATTAGTTTAAAACATTTAAGGGGCAAATACGTCCACAGTACTGTGTGTTAAGTTTGAAAAAATACTTGAAGTTCTAAGGAGCCATTAGCAGTGGCAACTAAATAGTATGTACTAATTTAATCTGTAGTGCTGTAAAGGTACCATGTATATATCCGCACTTGATTTTGGGACTTGCTTTGTATTATGTCTACATTTCTGCTAAGGAAATAAACACAACCATTACATTTACCACATTTCAGTTACCCCACATGTTTTCCGTTTGGTCTTCAGTTGACGGCAACAAAACATCTGCAAATATAGGTAGATAAAGTTCTTGGAAAACCATAACACGGGGCACAGTGAACTTGAAAATGTTATAATTTACCAAGAGAATTAGATCGATTTCTCCCAAATAAAATACCAGTTATACTAGAAACTAGCTAACCCTTAACTTCACTGACCGATTTTTATATTTAATATGTTTGTGTTTTATTCATACATTACCCTGTTTTGTGGCACAGCTTGTAAGTGGCCAACTAAGGCTTTAGCTTGAACTATATTTATTCTAACTTTTTAAACAAAAAGCAAGCTATATATTGTAATTCCATATTATCATTTTAAATCTTAAAATGTTCAAAATTTTCTTTGATTCCAATGCCCTTAGTTGTACACAATGTACCAATCATACTTTACTTAAGCAGTGGTGTACCGGGGGGAAGGTCCCACCCCCCAGTGCCACTGAACAAGGGGGCCCCGAGTGTGTGCCCCTCCAGACACTGACTATATTGTCAATTGCTGGAGAAGCAGGGCTGGTTGCGGAGATCATGGATCTCACTCTAACCATCCAAAAAACAAAGAAGCGGGACGTGTGTTCATACAGAACTCCATATCCTGCTCCCTCGCAATCCGCATCGGCTACTGATATAGATATATGATTTCATATCCCAGCACTCAGCACTGAAGCCACACTTACTGCCGTACCAGAAGGCCTTGTCAATGCGGATGAAGACAGAAGAAGAGGAGGAGCTGCTGGAAGAGAGACAATGACTTAGGAAAGGTAGGGAGACATTGAGAGAGAGAGAGAATGTGAGTGTAATGCGAGTTATGCTGTACCATAGTCCATGTCTGGCTCAGTATATAGTGATTGGAGTCATACCTTTGAACTATTTTGATGTCTTTATACAGCTGAGAAAATGATAACAGATATCACCCAAATGGCCCTGATCAAAAGTTTACATACCCTTGAATGTTTGGCCTTGTTACAGACACACAAGGTGACACACACAGGTTAAAATGGCAATTAAAGGTTAATTTCACACATCTGTGGCTTTTTAAATTGCAATTAGTGTCTGTGTATAAATAGTCAATGAGTTTGTTAGCTCTCACGTGGATGCACTGATCAGGCTAGATACTGAGCCACGGGGAGCAGGAAAGAACTGTCAAAAGGCCTGCGTAATATGTTAATGGAACTTTATAAAGATGGAAAAGGATATGAAAAGATATCCAAAGCCTTGTAAATGCCACTCAGTACTGTTCAATCACTTATTAAGAAGTGGAAAATTTGAGGATCTCTTGATACCAAGCCAAGGTCAGATAGACCAAGAAAGATTTCAGCCATAACTGCCAGAAGAAGTCGGGCTACAAAGAAAAACCCACAGGTAACCTCAGGAGAAATACAGGCTGCTCTGGAAAAATAATGTTGTTGTTTTTTTTAAGGAGAACAATACGATGATATTTGAACAAAAATGAGCTGCATGGTCGAGTTGCCAGAAAGAAGCCTTTACTGGGCCAATGCCACAAAAATGCCACAATATGCCCGACAACACCTTGACATGCCTCACAACTTCTGGCACACTGTAGAGTGACGAGACCAAAATAGAGCTTTATGGACACAACCAATGGAATAGGGTGAACAAGGCCTATAGCGAAGTGAATACCATCTCTACTGTATAATCATACACAGTGGATTGGCCTGGGAATAGGTTGAAATATTAGTACACAGCTGACGGTCTATTCGCTATATTCATTATATTTAGCACATAGATACACTTTAACTTTTTTATATATTTAAATGTAAAGGCCTTTTTGGCCTGGGTACAGATTAAGATGAAGTAATTATTTTATTTTTAGCATATTATGATACACCATATATAATTTTGAAAGTAACCCCTGCTACCTTAATATAAATAAGATCATTATTATAATTAGTATATAAGTGTAAAAAACATTTACTATTTATATATATTTTTACTAGTATAGTAAAAAAAATTTTTTTACTATTTTGCATTTCTGGTTTATGAAGTAGTGGAGAAGGACTCCCCTTTTTTTATAACACTCTTTACTTTCTTTTTGTGCATGTTATATTCAAAACCCTTTGGCCACGGCACAGATTAAGATGATAGAATAATTAATGCTTATTGTATATATTCTTGATTTTCAGCAAATCTGTACCAAGGTTTCTCAATGTGGAAGGGTGAGAACTGGAATGGATCTTAGCGTTATCTCAAACGTGACATTTTCCCTTTACATCTGCTGCTATTTTCTCATAGGTACAAATTTAATGTAAAGTAATTTATCCTACTTCTTCAGTCTGCATACAATACAATTTAAGAAGAAACGAAACTGAAAATGATATCATTTTCGGAAACAACACACCACACTACTTTCTCTAGTTTCACAGGCAATGTGTGGCCACAAACTGAAGCTTACTGTAACATTTATAAAGAGAGCTTTTTTGTGTTTTACAAGTGTACATTTGGAATAATAAATCTTTTCTGTGGTGGTTTACATCTATATGTTTTGATATATATATATAAATATTTACCTACACCAGCAATACAATTAGGTCTGGAAATCTTTGGACAATGACACAGGTTTTATCATTCCGGCTGTTTACAAAAATAAATTCAAGTTACAGTTTAATAAGAGTCAGCTTTAATTTGAGGGTATTCAAATTGAGGAAGGGTTTGGGAATTGCAGCTCTTTAATGTGTAGCCCCCTCTTTTTCAAGGGACCAAACATAATTGGACAATTCACTCATGGACAGGTGTGGGCTATTTCCTCTTTATTTCCTCATCAATTAAGCAGGTAAAGGTCGTGAGTTAATGCGAGGTGTGGCATCCGCATTTGGAAGTGGTTGCTGTGAACCCACAACATACGGTCTAATGAGCTCTCCATCCTTATGCTGCAAAAAAGAAAAAAATCCATCAGAGACATAGCAGGAACATTAGGTGTGACCAAATCAAAAGTTTGGTTCATTCTGAGAAAAAAAAGAACACACTGGTAAGCTCTGCAACATAAAAATACCTGGACGTCCACAGACGTGGATGATAGTAGGATCCTTACCATGGAAAGAAAAATCCCTTCACAACATCCAGCCAAGTGAAGAATACTCTCCAGGGGGTATGTATATCATACAGAAGGGACTTTACAAGAGCAAATATAGAGGATTAATCACAAAGTACAAACCATTCATAAACCTCAGGAATAGAAAGGCCAGATTAGACTTTTCCCCAAAAATATCTATGAGTCTTGGGATTACTTCTGTATGCGCCATATTTCAAGAAGGAAGCGGTGTTGAGTGGCGCAGCAGATCAGACTGTGTGTATAAACTGAAGACAGGGTGAGTTGTGTGTGTCCGGGTTTGTGTGTCTGGGTTTAGTAGTCTTTTGCGTGTGTGTTTGTGTCACGTTTACATTGGTTTTCGATCAACTGACTTTTTATTTAAAAAAATTATATTTTATAAATTATGCTTTGTTTTTGTAATTTTATACGTAATAACTTAATAATAAAAATACAAATTTTCTCTAATGTGCAATTTAAAAAAAAACGAGACCTATATAATCTATGACTAACTACGACTGAATGTTTACCGCCTACACATCTATACAGATCATGAAAATGATGCACTATATAATGTAGATGATATCAACACTATGAAACACCACACAGGCTGTGATACATATGAGCACAAACCAGAGTGGAAAATCTATTCTTCAGTATACAATACAGGATATATTTTATGTGGTTGATAACACATCAAGAACACCCATGTAAACCTCAGTTGTGGCGTTTATTCCATATTTTGTGGTGACACAGTTAAATGCAATAATGTTCTTTTAAAAAGGTCACAGTGCAGTCTAACAGGACTGCTTTATTTAACCACCCTTACTCAAAATTCCTATCAGTACTTAACATTTGCATATGTCCATCTGTCTTTTAGTAGAAGCATATTTTAATTGTATAGTTTTAATAATTTGTGATGTTGGAAACAAGAAATATTTTCTGTAATA
>VKOC01034353.1:0-11252 GCA_009364415.1 Spea multiplicata | reverse complement strand
TATTATTATTATTATTATCTTTTATTGATATAGTGCCCACAGTTTACGCAGCGCTTAATACAATACTTAAATTCAAGGGATATGACAAGACAAGAATTGACAGACTAAGACAAACCGATACATTTGGTGGAGAGAGCCCTGCTCGCAAGCTTACAATCTAGAGGGAAAAATGGGGTGACAAACATAAGGCATAGAGGAAGGGTGAGAGGTATTGTGGGGGGGTATCGATGACAAGGATGTTCTAGCAGCTAAGATGGTATGCGTCTCTGAAGAAGTGGGTTTTTAGATGTTTCTTGAATGTCAGGAGGGAGGGTGAATTCTGAAGGTTCCTTGGGAGCAGATTCCAGAGATATGGGGCAGCTCGAATGAAATCTTGTAGACGGGAAAAGGAAGAGGTGACGAGTGAGGAGGAGAGCCTTAGCCCATGGGAGGAACGTAGGGATCGAGTAGGAGAGTATTTGCTAATGAGGTCAGAAATGTACGGAGGAGCAGTATTGTGGATGGCCTTATATGTCAGTACCAGGATCTTAAATTTAATTCTGAAGGTAATCGGGAGCCAGTGGAGGGTTTCACAGAGGGGGGAAGCAGAAGAGGAGCGACGTGCAAGGAAGATGAGCCTAGCAGCGGCATTTAGGATAGACTGTAGAGGAGAGAGTCGAGACAGTGGAATGCCAACCAGAAGAGTGTTGCAGTAGTCTAGACGGGAAATGATAAGTGAATGAACCAGAGTTTTTGTGGATTCTTGGGTGAGGAATGGGCAGATACGAGAGATGTTTTTTAGGTGCAGGCGGCAGGATCTGGCGAGGAACTGAATGTGAGGGATGAAGGAGAGGTTTGAGTCAAGGATGACCCCAAGGCATCGGGCCTGGTTAGTAGGAGAGATAGTTGTGTTGTTAATGGTGATAGAGAATTCAGGTAGTGGAGTGGAGATGGAGGGAGGGAAGATAATGAGTTCCGTTTTAGAAAGATTAAGTTTCAGGTAGTGTTGTGACATCCATGAAGAAATAGCAGACAAGCAGCTGGTGATCCGGGACATGAGAGATGGAGAGAGATCAGGAGAAGACAGGTAGATTTGGGTATCATCTGCATATAGATGATACTGGAGGCCAAATGAGTTGATTAGTTTGCCAAGAGAGGAAGTATAAAGAGAGAACAGCAGAGGGCCAAGGACTGAACCTTGGGGGACACCAACCGAAAGTGGAAGGGGCGATGATGAGTTGCCAGAGAAGTTGACAGAGAAGGAACGGTTAGACAGATATGAGGAGATCCAGGAGAGAGCTGTATCTCGAATGCCTATAGAAGCAAGTGAGTCAAGAAGAAGGTGGTGATCAACAGTATCGAAAGCAGCAGAAAGATCCAGTAGTATTAGAATAGAGAAGTGACCTTTAGCTTTGGCAGACAGCAAGTCATTGGAGACTTTTGTTAGAGCTGTTTCAGTAGAGTGGAGGGGTTTGAAACCAGACTGTAGAGGGTCAAGGAGGGAATTAGAGGAGAGGAAGTTAGTGAGGCGATTGTACACAATCCGTTCAAGCAGCTTAGAGGTAAAAGGAAGCAGAGAGATAGGGCGGTAGTTAGTCAAACAGCCGGGATCTGAGGAAGGATTTTTTAGAATTGGTGTGATTAGCGCATGCTTGAAGGCAGATGGTACAGATCCAGATGATAGAGAAAGATTAAATAGGTGGGTAAGTGATGGACCAAGGGATGGGCATAGAGACTTTGTGAGGTGTGAAGGGATGGGGTCAAGGGGACAGGTTGTTGGGTGAGAGGAAGAAAGAAGAGTGGCTATCTCTTCTTCGGTTGTAGGGGAAAAGGCAGTTAGTATAGTAGGAGTAGAGAGGGTGGTGGTGAGTGGTGTAGGAGGGAGTTGTAAGGAAGAGAGGTCTTTTCTAATAGTCTCGATCTTCTCTTTGAAGTGGGTAGCAAGATCTTGGGCAGTGAGAGAGGTTTGTGGTGTGGGTGTGGAGGGACAGAGAAGGGAGTTGAAAGTAGAAAAAAGGCGTCGTGGGTTAAAAATAGTTCGTGTTACGTCGACGGGACCTCTCACTGACGTTGACAAGAGCTCCATCTCTCAAGGGAGACGGGTACCTGGAGACAGTAAATCCCCAGGCTTGGTCATAGGATGCTATCCTTGCCTAAAGTCAGTTTGTGACATTTGTGCCCTGAGTGGGGCAGATCAGTGCTGAAGCGTGTAGCACATAAAAATGACCTGTCCTCTGCAGGAAAACATCAGCACAAATACCACGCATGCGAAACTCTATGAAATGGGTTTTCATGGTAGAACTGCAGCACACAAGCTGATAATCGCTATGTGCAATGACAAGCGTTTGTTGGAGTGGTGTAAAGCACACCGCCAGTGGACTCAGGAGAATGCTTAGATGAGGTTGGTCTGCACAGATCCCTGAGCTTAAACCAAATTGAACGCTTCCAGAATTAATAGGAAAGTCAACTATGACCCAGATCTTTTTGCCCAACATCAGTGCCAGGCCTTACAAATGCTCTTATTGGCTAAATGTAAATAAATTCCCACAAATGCTCTCCAATTTTGAGTGATGGCCAGGTGTGCACATACTTTTGGATATACAATGTACTGTATAATAAATGTGGAAATGTTTTTTTTATCTCTAATGTCTACCATAGATGTACTCTGCAAAAATGTAGAATATTTTACATGAGCCTGAAACACTATGCAGTTCTACTAATATGTTTTGTAACTGCAAAATATAGTTATGAATGTAAATTTAGCGAAGTAAATCAGTTTTATGTCTGTCAAAAGACATGGACTTAAACAATTATCAAAAGATTTTGAAAACAGCAAAGTCAAGATTTAAAAGTATCACTGTAATTTTATATTATTATTTATTTTGTAGTGAAAACCAAAGGACTAAAGCATAATTTGCTTAATTAGTAATCAGTATTGAAATAAGAACAGATAAATACATCTTACCTTATCTTTTTCTTCAATGCTGCTGGGCAATTGTCCTTATACCGATCACCCATAACATTATGACCAACTGCCTAAAATTGTGTAGGTTTCCCACCAAAACAGCCCTGACCCTTCAAAATATGGACTCTACTAGACTCTCAGCTGAAGGTGTGCTGAGATCAAACAGCAGAGAAGAAGAGGAGTATATAATCCAAAATGACAGGTGGAGGTCATTAATGGGAGGTCCAAACGAAGAGGGCAAGGTAGCAGCCATGCATACAGGTAACGGGAACGAGATAGGTAGGTAAGCAGGCAGGCTGGTAAGGGCAGGTAGGGAAGGTAAAATGTATGGGCAGAAATAACATGCTGAGTTATACCAGAAAGGCACACAATATAATTGAGCAGGTGTTCAGTGTTTATATAGGGTGGAATAGCCTCTGGACATGCTATGCCCTTAATTAGGTAGTGGCGCCTTTAAGATGTAGTTAGCATGAGGGCAGTGTGACAGAGATCCGTGCTCTGACTGAGTAGCTCCGCCGTATAGATCTTCCTTGCCACTGAATGCTTAATCGCTCAAGGGATTAATCCTTCATATTACCCTAAACACTAGCCGAGACTTAGTGTAGGGGTAAAACAGAACTGACTTATTGAGTACAGCACAGGTATTTATACACACAAACATCATAGGATTAAAGGTATAATCTCATCACCTCCCAAACAGCCCGGCGCCTCCATACAGTTCTATGGCCAGCAATGGCCACCCGACAAAGAGTCACTATTTTGGGGTGATCCTGAGGGAGCAGCATCAATCCCATACCATTTGAGAGCTCAAGGTCTGAAGATGTTATGGTCCAAAAAGCTACGTGATCTACGAGTTCGGGACCTTGAGTGACAGCATTGAAAACTTCCCCGGTAATAGTTTGCAGGGTGCGGGACTGGAGTTCTATGGCCATGACTGGGGAACCCCGGTCCTAAAGATTGGTAATAAACACCAGGGTTCCCAAATGAGCTTCCTCTCAGTGACCCCCACCGAGTGTTGTACACCACATGTTTAATGTAACCACAAAAGAGCGACGTGGTGGGACAAAGGATATCCGTAGCAACACAGTTTCAATCGTCAGCGGCCAGCGCTGCGGTTCCATGAATTTGCGGCTAGGTACCGGTGTGTGTGCGCAGTCAGAGAGAAAGTTGAAGGAGCGGAGAGAGGTAAGCGGGGGCGGGAGGTGGGATATATGTAAATGAGTTTGTGTGTGTATATATATGTATGTAAGCATGGATGTATACGTGTGTGTGAGCATGGATGTGTACTTGTGTGTGAGCATGGCATGTGTACTTTTGTGTGTGAGCATGGATGTGTACTTTTGTGTGTGAACATGGATGTGTACTTGTGTGTATGTGTGAGCATGAGAAAGTGTGTGTAATTTGTGTGAGTTTTATGTTGGAAGGAGGGTGAGCAAGGGGCAATGATGGCACAGATTAGCTGTTGAAGTTGGGGAGCCCTGGGCCCAGTGGTTTCTAGTTAGATCCGTGCATTTCAGCCTTCATTGGCTTCGTCAGTGGGGTCAGAAGACTCATACATTAAATTGTATGGAATAAAAAATAATTGTGTATTATTACAAAACGCTGTTCCACAACCACCTTGTGGACATATATAATGCTCAAATTTGCTAGGTATTTTATCCTTGTTGGTTGTACGATAGCATTTAAATCAAATCAGTGTTGTTCAGGGCTGTTAATATTCTTTCAACTAGAACCTGCTTGGAGAGTATCCACTCTCCCTTGGGGCATCATGATGTATCAACTTATCAACTACATATCATGGCCCATTAACTAATGGTGAAGCAGACTGAAGAGGTGTTATCAGGAGGTATTTTTGCTTTCAGCTTTTGGTGTTTTATACCATTTGTATCTTTGAAGATTTATTACTTTATTACACCACTGAAATTTACAGCTTAAGTGTCATTTATTTGATTAACTACACACACAATTTTTTATTCAGCACAATGAACGCTAAGTAAAAGCTCATCAAGCCTATCTCAATAAATCTTCAAATTGAAAATAGGACATACATTTATACTTATTTTCATCTTTCAGTTCCTGATATAGTAATCATTCATGAGGAAATTAAATAGTATCAATTTTAAAGTAACTGGATATTTACATAATCCGTACCACAAATAGTTGAATATGAAATACACAAAAATGGAATTAATATTTTAACAGGCTAGTTCCAGAAATACAGACATCCCAATATGGAGCACTCCTTTTCATACAAACTTTATTTTTAATGAGAATTGCCTGTTTCGTGGGTTCATAGGAATCAACAAAAGCAAGAATGATCACGATGAAAACGTTGAGAACGTCCAAAACAAATTGCAAAAGTTCTGAAAATTTGGCACAATTTGTTGATTCCTCGCTACGGTGGATGCCATTCCAAGATATTTTAATGCCATTACAAGCTGTTTGATGCTCGTTGATAAAGTAAAGTGGGAGGGACTGTGTGTAGGAGGGTACATATCAATGACTGATAGAAGGCAAAAAAAAGGGGGTGGTCTCATTGATGTGTCCAACAACCTGTGGGAGTTTTTCCTTACTTTTTTCACTCTGGCCAATCAGCAGTTACAGATGGAGGATAATTTGGGTGTGAAACAGTGACAGTTTAGCAGAGGCTGAGATTAATGCTCACCTACCGTACTGCAAGCTAATTATTTTTTTTTTAGTGCAGAAAATGTACTGTTGTAGAATGGATTGGAGAAGCTGTGGTGACTACTGTAAAGTATTACAGGGACTGCAGCAGACCCCCCCCCTGTTCCTGAGTAGAGTTTAGTTGGCCATTTATGCTTCTAGCCAAACCTGCAAGTTGGAGTTATTTTTTATTATCTTTCTACCATATCATCTATTATTCTTCATTGATAAAAAATGTTGATGACAATATAATATATATATAATATATAATATTGGAGAAATTCTGCTCCACGGGGCACAACATCCAGCTACATGACTGAACCATCCAAACATTATAGTTGATTCCCCAGAGTAAACAAGGAATAGAGCTGCAGAGGCAGGACAAGTCACAGGGCAGCCCCCGCCAGGCAGGACTAAATTTCCCCTTATATTAGAAAAAAAGAAGAACTGTCCCCCCAGAGCAAGGAAGCAAATTGAGCCACAGAAGTAGGCAACAGGACAGGGACTGACTGACAGACAGACTGAACTGGCAGACAAACTGAGCCTTCCATATTAGAAAAAAGAACAAGAATTGATTCCCCAGTAAGGAAGGAAATTGAGGTGCGGGGCAAGGTACAGGATAGGCACTGGCAGACAGACATATTCCCCCATTGGACAAATACAGTTACACTGCACATATCTCCCCCCCCACACACTATTATTTCTGAGAATATGGTGCATTTTTTACTGTGGAAATTTAAAGATATACCCCCACCCCAAATATCAGCCTCAGTAGACAGCAACTGGCATTTTTCAACATTCCACATGGGGTTAAAAAAATTCCCCCATTGGACCAATACAGTTCCAGTGCATATATCTCAAAAAACACCCCTCTCTATTATTTCTGAGAATATGGTTTATTTTTACTGTGGAAATTTAAAGATATAGCCCCCCAAATATCTGCCCAGTAGACAGCAACTGGCATTTTTCAACATTCTACATGGGTTTAAAAAAAATTCCCCCATTGGACCAATACAGTTACACTGCAAATATATCACACCCACCACTATTATTTCTGAGAATATGGTGCATTTGTACTGTGGAAATTTAAAGATATAGCTCCCCAAATATCAGCCCAGAAGACAGCAACTGGCATTTTTCAACATTATACATGGGGTTAAAAAAAATCCCCCATTGGACCAATACAGTTACACTGCAAATATCTCACCCACCCACCCACTACTATTATATCTGAGACTATGGTGCATTTGTACTGTGGGAATTTAAAGATATAGCTCCCCAAATATCAGCCCAGAAGACAGCAACTAGCATTTTTCAACATTCTACATGGGGTTAAAAAAAATCCCCATTGGACCAATATATTTACGCCACACTAGGGCTGCAACTAACGATTATTTTAATAATCGACACATTTCTCTGCCCCACATACATCATACTCACGAATAGACCTTATTTTAGGAAATAAATTCCTGGTTGAGAGGATTAAAAAAGTGCTAATTAAAGACATAGTTTGGTCTGATCACAACGCCAATATTTGGGAACTAGGCTTGAATAAACAATATCCTTTACATAGAGAATGGAGAATAAATCCCAATTTATTGAAACAGCAGAAATATGTAGAACAATTAAAGGATATTACAAATCTTTATTTACAAGAAAATGATGACGGTAAAATATCACGCTCAACATTGTGGTGTGCATATAAATGTGTAATATGGGGGCATCTGATTAAAATAGGTAGCACGGAAAATAAAAAAAGAGGAAAAGACTTAGCTACTTTATATTTAGAATTACGGGAAATAGACATGATAAATAAAAGATCCCCATCTAAAATTAGATCTAGCAAAATAATTCAATTAAAAAAAAGAATAAATGAATTAGAAATAGAAAAAATTAATAAAAATTTACAGAGATTAAAACAAAATTGGTACTATAAAAATAATAGAGTGAATAAGACTCTAACCAATAGATTAAAAAAAAAAACAAGCAAAAGATCGCATTTATAAAATTACTGAAGATAATGAGAGTTATATGTCCCTAGAAGGTATAGGCAAGGTATTTAACCATCACTATAGATCATTATATAATCTGAATGCCACTGTTAATATGGAACAGATTTCTAAATACTTACAGGGACTACCTGTCCCAAAGATTTCTAAGAATCAATTAAAAATACTAAATGGAATAATTGAAGAGAGGGAAGTGGAAACTGCGATACAAAATCTTAAAAATCATAAGAGCCCAGGACCAGACGGTTTTTCTGCAGAGTTTTATAAGTATTTAAGCGGAAATATATATAAAATATTAACAGCTATGTTCAATGAAATCGGTAAACATGGGGAAGCTCCCGAAGAATTGTTAAGAGCAAACATATTGCTCAAAAATAATAAAAATCTAGAAGATGTTAGAAATTATAGGCCGATTTCGCTCATTAATGTTGATATGAAAATTTACGCAATGGTCCTAGCAGAAAGACTGAAATCGATAATAACATCCTTGATACATCCCGATCAAATAGGCTTTGTCCCTCAGAGACATGTATATGATAATATTAGACGAGCTATTGACATCTTAGACTGCGCATACTTAGAAAATAAATCACTGTGCTTAATAGCACTTGATGCAGAAAAAGCCTTCGATCGAGTGAGCTGGGACTTTATGCTCCAAACGATACAGGCTTTTGGTATTAACGGCTATTTTTTATCAGCAATTCAGGCATTGTACTCTAAACCTTCAGCGAGAACAATTGGACAAAACATTAAGGCTGATTGGTTTTATTTGAAAAATGGCACTCGTCAGGGTTGCCCATTATCACCTTTGTTATACATATTATCTATGGAATATAAGAAATAATGAAAAAATTTCAGGTTTCCGTTTTGCAGAGGATGAATTAAAATTATGCATGTATGCTGATGATGTGCTTGTAACAGTGGAGAACCCTGAAGATTCCATTAAGGCCCTAATGACAACGATAAAAAACTATTCGGAGCTCTCGAATTATAAATTGAATACAGGAAAATCTGAAATTATATCATTAAATACTCCAACCCATATTAAAAAAGTAATACAACAAGAATATAATTTTAGTTGGAAGGAATCAGAATTAAATTATTTAGGAATAAAAATCACAGT
Source organism: Spea multiplicata (assembly GCA_009364415.1). Lineage (NCBI taxonomy): Eukaryota > Metazoa > Chordata > Amphibia > Anura > Pelobatidae > Spea > Spea multiplicata. Next base: position 2,512 of record VKOC01034353.1, on the reverse strand, counting down.
AAAAATAGAAGATATGGTACAAAGAAATTTTTTAACTCTCCTAACCGTAACTAATTATACACTGAAAAATTGGAAGAATACCTACCTATCATGGATTGGTAGAATAAATGCAGTTAATGCATATATACTCCCTAAATGGACGTATTTATTTCGACATATGCCGTTAAAAGTCCCAAGACCCTGGCTTTATATGTTTGTTATGAAAATGATTTTCCTAATTTGTGATTTACGTCATAGACAGCAGAATTAATTTAATATAAAGGCTGAACTATTGACCTACTGGTCAATAGTTGTCTTAGGATCCCAACAACAACAAAGTTGCTATACAAGCTATACTAGCCTGAGGCGATAACAGCCAGTTCTTGTGTTATTGGTGTTGCTTAGTTCACGTGAGTGTGTGTAGGTATAGGATGTGTTAGTGATTCTGGTTTGCATGGTTACAACCGAAATATTGTACACCTTTCAACCGACAAAACTGTTACTAGTTTACAATTGATACGGTTGCTATTTACATAGCAACCTATCAATACTATACTAAAAAACACCTTAAAAAGAACCATACACCATGTGCTAGGGGAACTTCAATCCAGGGCTTGACGGTGCCTGGATCCAGAGGGCTTCACATAGACCTGTCTGTAAGCGCCCTGGGTTATAGACCGGAATCCTTCCAACGTTTCATCAAGTAGTCGTTATGACCAACGGAGTTCCACTTGATATTGTTTTGCTGGGTTTCTTCATCATCTCTGTAAGCTGACCATCTACCGAAGCTAAATATTATTATTTGTTTCACTGCAATCTGTTGTGTGACTGGTGTGTGATTTAAATTCTGCTGATCATTAAAGTATAATTACCATTCACCACAGTATTTAAGTATTTCTCACCATATGATCGACTGGAATACCTAATATTATATACCATTTGTGTATCAAGATACAGAGTGTATATAGATTTAATAAAATTTATTGTTGTTATTAAGGTTCCCTGATTACCTTAATTTAATAATTTAAAGTTAGAATCAGGCCACAACCACAACAATGTTACAATCCAGTATAAATAAATTTATTAATAAAGGGAAACGGCTGAGGTTAGGAATTAAATATTTGACAAAAAAACTAAATAAAGGAGGTTTAAACTACCCTCGAATAGAAACAGTATACGAAGCATCTTTTATTACATATATATAATTTACAATTAGATATAAATTATGACCAATCTTGGTTTAAGTTGGAGAAATATATGACAGATAATAAACATCTATCAGCATGTATATGGCAATTTGAGGAAAATATTAGCCGCAAAGTTGGGGATATAAAAATTACATTATTAAAGACACCATAGGAGAATGGAGAAAGTTTAAGAAAAAAATTAATCTCCATAATAGACTGTTAGACAATGCAGAATTATATCTAATTGAAAGGAATGTATCAAATATGAATCTTAAGAATTGGAAAGCGGCAGGGATTGTAGAAATAAAAGATATTATATGTGCAGATACTATAAAATCATTTGACCAATTAGTACTGGAATACAAACTTCCTATTTCAGAAATATTCACATATTTAAGAGTAAAATCATTTTTAAGCCATGCTAGACAGAAGAAAGATAAAGAGTTTTATGGAAATTTTGAAAGTATCTTTAAGAGAAATCTAAAAAAAGTGATGGCTAAATTATATGAACTAATCAATAATATAGATGAGATTACACCAGATATGTTTTTAACAAAATGGTCTTTTGATTTAAAAACACAAATTACAGATGAAGAATGGCATATAGCAATTAAGATCACATATAATACCTTACATTCTATAACGGTTAGGGAAAATTATTTCAAAGTATTACATTGATGGTACTTAACCCCTACTAAATTGAAGAATATGTATCCAAATTTATCGGATACATGTTGGAGATGTAACGGGGAAAGGGGGGACTTTAAACATATCTAGTGGGAATGTAAGGAAATAAGGTCTCTTTGGAATGACGCATATGCCATTCTAGAAAAAATTGATAACATTTATATTGGAAAAAATATGAAGATTGCCCTTTTACATATTCTGCCAAAAGATACATCTGTAAATAGAAAATTAATTATAATACATGTGTTGGCGGCAACTAAAATATTAATTGCTAGATCCTGGAAGGATTATAAACCAATACTTAAGTCACAACTGATAAAGCAAATAACATTCCAGTTACAAATGGAAAAAGGTCTAAGCTGGGTTAGCTCATTATATAAGAAAAGGTCAATTATTTGTGAGGACTGGATTAAAAAAATACAAAATATACAGATTTTTTAATTATAAGAGCATCTACCAATTATTACCGGCTCGTAGAGTATGTGTGGGTTTCTTTTTTTCTTTTTTTCTCTCTTTCTTGTCTTACGAGACTTAATATAAGAGCAATATTGAGCTATGGACTCAGATAGGATTGATGTCTGATATATTCTTGCTTAGATGCTTTGCTTCATTTTTGTGATTATGTTGTTTATATGTTTTATGTAATGTTTTTTATGTAA
>VKOC01034341.1:0-13006 GCA_009364415.1 Spea multiplicata | reverse complement strand
GCTGCCGTCTCCAGTCCCGACCTTTGGCTTTTGTACCACGACTTTGCTGCCGTCTCCAGTCCCGACCTTTGGCTTTCGTACCACGACTTCGCTGCCGTCTCCAGTCCTTACCCTTGGCTATTTCATAACGACTACGTTTCGGATCCTGCATACTGGGTCCCTCTCCTCGACCCCAACACCCCCAGGATCTCTGATTTCTGGATGTTGATCAAATAGTTGGAGAAGCCTTGAAATGTCTCAAGTTCGCGGACCACATGTGTGAGGGAGGATACTGGCTCGTGAGCATGCACATCATATCATCAGCATAAATAGCGATCTTATGTGTGATGCCCGCCACCCGGATACCCGATATGTTGACATTCGCCCTTATAGCGCACACTAAAGGTTCCATGGCAAGAATGAACAGAATGGGAGACAGAGGGCAGCCCTGCCTAGTGCCGTTCCTCAACTGCAGTGCCCTGGATAAAATACCGTTCACCCGAATTTGCGCCGTAGGGTTAGAATAGAGCACCTGTAGGAGACAGCGAAAGCTACCCTGTATGCCCATCCGGTCCAAGACCCGGAACAAAAATGGCCATGCTATCTTATCGAACGCCTTCTCGGCGTCCATAGAGATCAAAGCGAATGGAGAACTGCGACTCTGAGCCAACCTTAGGAGATTAAGCACCCGGATGGTGTTATCGCGAGCCTCCCGCCCTGGGACAAAGCCCACTTGTTCACCATGTATCAAAGAGGGAATGTAAGATTGTAAACGCATCGCCATGATCTTGGCCAGCAGCTTCATGTCAGAATTAATGAGAGATATAGGGCGGTAATTAGAGCATTGCTCCGCATCCCTCCCCGGTTTATGGATCAGTGCTATCTAAGCCAAGTTCGTCTGGGGGTGGGGGGACTGGCCCTCCGCTAAAGAGTTAAAGAAGCGGACCAAGTTGGGTCCCAATGTAAGAAATTATATGACTTTTAGAAATATACTCACACTAAATCACACTAACTCACTCTAAATCGCTCCTAGAAATCATGACCCTCTTACAGCAGGGTTATTCTTTTAGGGAATGTGTGACGAATAAAGCACAAATACAAGCGTATAGAAAAATGTATATTGATATCGAATTAGGTTACTGTTACAGGTGATAAAATACAAAACAAAAGGGATACTTAAGCAGATTCTTGGGAAACCTCTCTCAGCTCACAGGCTTCTCCCGAACGCCATCTTGCGCAGCTTCGTTCTGAGTCTCTTAACCCAGGACACTTCTGTTCGCTGTGCTCTCCTTTCTCAGACTCCCCTTTCTCCGACTCTTCTTTCTCCCTTACTCAGACTCTTCTCTTACTCTCTTACTCAGACTCTTCTTTCTCAGACTCCTCTTACTCTCCTGACTACTGTTACTCAGACTCTTCTCTCTCTCTTACTCCTTCTCTTCTGACTCTGCAGCCCCTAACTAGTCATCCCAGAATTCCTTGTACCTCCCAGAAAGTGGTTCACCCAACCCCTCTTTCCAGTGTTTTCCTGTATGACCCAATTATGGAGGAGACAGGTAGTCTATACAAACATGCACACAGTTATGTTAATATGCATTGGCTTCAGTTGTCTGACCCCCTGTGGGGTATCCCACCTCTGTTGGAGCCTTTGTTCCAAACCCTTTGTAATGCATTACTATGCAAATGACCTTACATTGTAAAACCAGACATCTCACCTTATAGAGAACCAAATCTTCCCCAAAACATTATGTATACAATTTAATGTCTCATTTTAAAGGCACCATTCATTTCTTACACCAATGCATCGAACAGGCGTTTATAATATGTGCTTGTGAGGCCATCTGGACCAGGGCACTTACCCTGAGGGGTGGCTTTAATCACTGCTTTAATCTCGTCGCAGGTGACTGGGGCATTTAAGACATCTCTAGCCGCGTCATCTAGGCGTACGGTGGAGTAATTAGCTAAGTTAGAGTTCAACCGATCTAAAAAAGAGGGGTCCTCATAAGGCAATGTAGGCAAATTATACAGGGATTCATAATAGGAGAGAAAACACTTACCAATACCATGGGATTCATAGCATAGAGAGCCCAAGGGTTCTCTAATTTTAGCAAAATAAGATGACGCTTTCTGCACTCTAAGCGCTCTCGCTAAGAGCTTGTCCGGCTTATCACCAAATTCGTAAAAAAGTTTTCTAGTTAAAGAAAACGTGCGCTTAATATCTGTATCCATCAAGGTGGCCAATTGGTCCCGAAGAGCCCGCAGCTGGGGGATGAGATCAGGGGTTAAGGTGGCTTTATGAGCTTGTTCCAACTGAAAAAAATTGTGTAGGAGCAGTTTAATGTCCGCAAGCTTCCGTTTTTTAAGCGTAGACCCTAACTTAATAAAGTGGGCCCTAAGGACCGCCTTATGGGCCTCCCATATAGTCGGGAAGGGTAAATCCTCCGTGATGTTTTCCTGGAAATAGTCGTGAATATTTTGTGATATGTCCGTTAGATGAGAGGGGTCACTCAACAGATTATCATTTAATTTCCAACACCAGGGTTGAGGTGACGGGGGTGTCAGCTGAAGGATAAGATGTACTGGTGCATGGTCGCTGAGAGTTTGTACACCTATACTAGTAGAATGAAGGTGAAGAAGGTGGCGGTGGGAGAGGAACAGGGCGTCAATTCTAGAATATCTATCGTGAACAGAGGAATAATAGGTAACGTCATTAACATTAGGGTGCTGTGTCCGCCAAACATATACTAATTGGTTAAAATGGAGAGATTGTTTAACCTTATTAATGTTGGAAAAAGATAGGTGAGAGGAGCGGGATGAGGTATCCTAAAGAGGTTCTAAGACCATATTCATATCCCCTCCAAATACCGTAAGCCCTTCCTGAAATTCACCCAGGCGTGATAACGTACGGCACAAAAATATATGCTGACCATGATTCCGCGCGTAAATATTACTAAGTGTCACTTTAGTATTGCCCAAAATGCATTTAACGAACAAAGCTCTGCCCTCTACATCGCTCAAAACGTCTAATAAGTGAAAGGGTAGTGACTTGTGGAGGAGGATGGCGACTCCTTTAGTCTTGGAATCAGGGGAACTAGAAAAGAAGCAGTGGACAAACTGCTTATTAGTGAGCCGAAACTCCTGCAACATTCGTAAATGTGTCTCTTGCACGAACGCTATGTGGGTTTTACTAGAATGTAAGACATGCAACAATTTAGAACGTTGTTGTGGTTTATTCAACCCCTGAACATTCAAGGAGGTGATTTTAATATTACCAGGGGCCATCATTAGACAAATTAAGTCAAAGACTGATGACAAAGTATAGCATTAGGGCAATCCGAGTGAACAAATAAAGGAAAACAAAAACATAAACAAAACCAAGAACAATAAGAAAACAGGAACTAACTGATTCCCAGATGTCCCAACAGGGCAAAACTGAGGACCCGAGATGCCTCGGCATCGAGTAATGAGCCCATTGGCCCATGGAGGGTCGGTGAACCATACGTCCACTCCCCTAGAAGTGGAGTAAGTTGACTCTGGGGAGGTGTTACAGGCAGTCAGGGTAGACTGACACTGTAAAAATAGACAGGTCAAATATCCAGCAACGAGCCAAAACGTGCGCCTGGCCTAATGATATAGCATCCACATGCAAAACAATGGCAGGGAGAGAGGCATGATAATGTGCAATCAGGAACATATGCATAAAACCGAGACCCCCCACACCATGATAGTTATGAGAACAGAAACTAAATTCGCCGTTAAGGTAATAGACAAAAAAATACAGAAAAAAGGGGAAAACATCAGCGAGATAGGCCCATACGAACAGGCATAATGAAAAAGGCAAGTGCAGGACATTCTTACCACCAAAATGATACAGGTGAGAGTCCAAGGTGGAGAAGAATTGTCTAGCGGTATAAGCGGATAGTCAACGTCGATAAGGACAGTTAAAGGCCCAATGGGACAGTCACCTCGAGAAGAACCGGACCTCAAGCTGTGGCGTCCTCGTGTCTCCTCTGATGCTATTTTCGTTGCGGTCTAGGCTACCATTCTCTGGAGGGATCTGCCAGACTCTGGGAGGGTCAAAGAGTCTGTAAGAGTCCACTCCTCGACGTACTATAAGGACGAAGGGAAATCCCCATTGATAGGGAATTAGCCTCTCGTAGAGCTCGGGTTACAGGTTGAAGCATACGGTGAGACTCTATGGCATGAGAATCCCAGGTAATGGAGGATTGTCTCCTACAGGCTCGCAGTATATCCTCCTTAAGGGGGTGGTTTTGCAGACAACAGACAACATCACGGAGAGGCATGGAATCAGGTGGCTTTTGACGCAGCGCCCTATGGGCCCTGTCGAGATGGAGAACTGCATCCGGGGATCTATTGAGAAGCTTGTATGCCACGAACCAGAAGGTTGTTCCTAGGCCCCTGTTGTCAAGATCCTCAAGTTTCCTCGAGAGTTGTTGAAGTAGTGTAGCTTGATTCCTCAGCTGGGCCGTCAGGGAGTCCACAGTGTTATGTATGCGAGGTTGGTCTTCCTCCAAAGAAGCCACGCGGTCGCCAATATGGCGGATATCGGTTTGAATGTCCGTAAGACTGGCGCGTATACCTTGTGTCGCGCGTTCTATAATTGCCGTTATGTCGTCTTTCGCAGGCAGCGAGTCGATTTTTGCGTGCCAAGTACTGCTCCCGAAGCCTGGACGCGTCGGTCTCTCATCGAGCGCCGACTCCTCAGCAGCATCGCTCGCCACGCTTGGAGAAAAAGATGGCGACCAGTGGAAGGAGTCCCTCGAGTCCCGAGGTGAGTGGCGCCTTGTCTGATGAGCCAGATGCTTTGGGACTAGCTTGGGCTCTATTTTGCTTGCCTACGGTGGATGTGAAGTGTAAGACCAAAGCAGATTAACGGCCAGGTGCCTCAGAGCTCCGGACTTAAGCGTCCATCTTGGCTGCAAGCAAATCACGCCCCCCCAAAACATCTTTAACCAAAACAGTGCACTGCTAATACTCTTAAAGATAACCATACATTAACCCTAAGCTATTTTTTAGTTCTTGTCCCACATTTTTCCATTCGCATACCTGCCAACACACCCAACATTTTCATGGACAGTCCTGCTTTTTTCCAGTCCTGTCCAGTAAAATTTGGGTTGTTGCAAAGTATGCCATTGTAAGCAGGTAGCAAATGTTAGGCATGTATTTAAAAGTGGTCTAAAATCGATTTAAAAATGTAAAATAATCCCTATTCTTTTATTAAACATCTATGGATATGTGACTGCGTATGATAAATAAAGAAGGCCAAGTTCCTTGGAGGATTTGTCTAGGTCTCAGACAAGACAACTGCTCGGAGGAACTTGGCCCTCAGTTCCGGGCAATGTGTATTGTGTACACCTCGGATAGCACCATGAAGATATGTGTGTGCAACTCTATTGGTGATTTTGGCAGGGGGCTCGCCTGCCATCAACGAATGATGTGCATTCTGCAGTTCTGCAATTCATTTCTTGATGCCAGACCAGCCCCCTTCCCGCGACCAATAGAGTCGCACACACGTACCTTCACGGCGCGAACGCATCTGCTGCTCCGATGTGTTCTTAACCCCGTATTAACCCCTGCTAGGCAACCAGGAGGAAACGAAGATGAAACGAGCATGAAGAATGTCCACTAATATTCGCCCGAAAAGAAGACAGGAACGGTCGAATATTCGCGGAATACAAATTTTTTTTCCCCCCAAAGACGAGCACAAAGACGAACACGAAGAGCCCCCTGGTGCCCAAGTCTACTGAAAAGCTTAAAAAAGCAAGTAGGTATGGACGAACGAGAATCATGGATCTGACTTGGTGCAATGAACGAAGATGAAGATGGATTGTGGAGAAAGAAAAACAAAATATGTTTACCAAGGATGTTATACCCAATGGTGGCACAGGTAACTCATGGAAGAACGTACTGTTCTAAAATGATTATGATCAATCTGGTCCAGAAAGTTTGGATTGCTCCTGGATTTACAGCCACAGCCACTAAGTTTACCCAGGGGTGCATGATCTGTGCAAAGCATAATACGGGGAAAACTGTTAAGACACCCCAAAAGCACTTACCCAGTCCTTTATACCTGTTTCAGCGATTGCAGATTGGCTATATTCAGTTACCCAAGTCTTGGATATATGAGTATGTGTTGGTGTGTGTAGATGTCTTTTCAGGTTGGCCTGAAGCATATCTGGTGGCGAAGGCAACAGCAAAGGCTACGGCAAGTAAACTTTTGAAGGAACTGGTATGTAGATTTGGTTTACCCAAAATGATTGAAAGTAAGGCAACAGATTCTGACACAAATAGGGGTAGAACAGGCCTTCCATACCCCTTACCATCCCCAGAGTAGTGGAAAGGTAGAGAGATTAAGTAGAGAACGGAACAATTAAGAATAAGATTCAGAAAGCAATGGTAGAGGCAGGGAACCCCTGGACAGAATGCTTGCCGCTAGCTTTATTTTCCATCAGGTATAGTCCTCAAAAGAGCACAGGAATGTCTCCATTTGAGATTCTGTTTGCCAGTGCCCCAAGAATAGGACTGTATTTTCCTCAGCTGTAGGCTATACAGCAGTGTAGTATGACAGCCTACGTTCAAGCACTACATAAAAGACTTGATGTGATTCTCTACATAAACATGTGTTCGGTTCTATTCCAGACCCAGATGTAAATGATTCTACTTATAAATTGCAACCTGGAGATTGGGTTGTAGTAAAGAAACACAAGAAAAAGCCTTGAACATAGATTTGATGGCCCCTACCAGGTGCTGTTAACAACCTCTTCATCGGTTTTGCTGGAGGGAAAATTGAGCTGGATACACGCCAGCCATTGCAAAAGAGTAAAAGCACCTGGGGATAAATTCCATATGTTTAACTATTTTTGGAGTTCAATGGATTTACTGTGTTTTCACCACCAGTTTACTGTACTCAGAAACCACGTTGAAGAATCCTGCTGGAATGGTTCTGGCTAGGGCCAAGAGGGATCTGTTAGAACCATGTAAAAAATGACATGTTATTTCTAGAAACTAATATGTGCACATATCTTGCGAAGGAGGTACTCAACGTATCTCATCTTTGTCTATCAAATTTGGTAGAAGCCCGACATCCATTACGTACATGTCTCGTTGCTATTCCAGCATCTTAACAGACTCTGTATTATTATTTCACAAATATTTCGAACATTAATGATACAATCAATATGGAACAACATGGCAAATTTTCCTTATCCCCTTGTGATTATTGCAGCAATTGTCTGACCACTTATTATCTCAAATGGAAAAATCTAACGAAGATTAAAACAGGACAAGTTGCTAGAGGGGTCATTTGTTGTAATATTACTTGTGGTGGCCCTACTAAAATAGATAGATCCACTCAAATAATATTGGAAATGTCTAAGGAACCCTGTGACGAGAAAATGTACACGGGTCGCTAATCATATAAAATGTTATTACACGTCAACACAGGCTAGCTATGATCAACATGTTAAGATGCCTAAAGGATGGTTTTTCTCTTGCATATATGTGTCATATATGTGAGATTGGCGAGTGAAGCACCGCTTCTCCGGGTCAAGACCCGTATCCTCCGGGTTGCGGGGTCTTGACACGGCCCATATACACATGGTAGCTATCTACAACTCCCATAACATAACTATGCAGAGACAGACAGTGGTGCAGCACAACTCCTATGAGCATAAAGCCAGACACATTATAACCCATAACACTATATATCCAGACACAGGTGGTGGTACAGCATGACTCCTATCACTATATTATATAGCGAGCCACAGTTTATGGTAAAGCATAACTTCTATACTATATAATGATCCACACGCAAATGGTGGGAGCTGCAATGAAGCACCACTGATCTTTACAGCTGCCTGATCTAGTTAAGGGAGGTCTATATTGGCTGTCTCACAACTTGTTGAAATATAAAGATAAAATACAAAACTGAATAGTAACCAAAATATATGAAAATTAACATATGGTGTGTGTTCGCTACTAAGCATATTAGAGTATATCCCACCGTATTACATTTTTTGTGTCTAAAACACTAACTGCCAATAAAGTTTTTTTTTTTTTTAAATGGCATGACGCGCATTGCCACTGATTGGATGGGGTAGCTGTCATTCAACATATTGCATCATCCTGTTTCAAAGGGAGGTCCTGAGGTGATTTCACAACAAGCGAAATTCGTTTTATTTATTTTTATCCACCCTTCAGAGCCGTCTGTTTTTTGGGCGTCTGATAAGTAGACTGCTTCTTGGGGGGGAGGGTGAAGAAAACTACCACCCCGGTAGCACGAAACACATTATTCCAGGTAAAGGCACAATACTAATGTTGGAACTAGTACTGGAAGCGATAAGAACCGAAAGCATATATTTTTATGGAACCTTAGTCTTTAGAACTAGGGTCATTTCCTATCTGTCCGTGAACTGATTGAAGGTTATTAGAGTTTTGCCAACCATCAGAAGACCATTAACTTATTTGGTCCTGTGTGGGGTAACGTGATTTATATCACTATCGTGTTCCGAATCGGCTCTGTCGCTTGAGAAATATTTTTTGCGTAAGCAAAACAGTTTAAAAAAAAAAAGTGCGCCCAACGTGCTTACTGGGTACAAAGTGCCCAGACGGGTAAAATCACGTATTTTATTTTGAACCCTCTGTAGCCACTACTTTCACGTTGTCGCGAGATTTTATAGGAGATGGAGACGTGCGTCTACTCTTTGAAAATGCTGTTTGTGGGTTACACGCTTGTTTGTCTATTGTGCTTCCTAGTGCAGCTGGTATTACTTCCGTATACAAATTAAAATTAAGTTACTATGGGTAACTATCCTGTAATGGCTTCCTACATGATAACTTTAAAAGTTGTGCGGGTTAAGGTTATAATGGGAATAATAATGTAGATCAAACCAGGAAACCTAGTTTTAGTAACAAAGCTATGTGTTTTATAATCTAGAGGGTTATATGTTGCAGGTTATTGGTGGTTTGTTAATCGATCTTTGTACCGCGTGTGATTTGTTAATGTAGCACACAGGAATTTACTTGAGTGCTGTTCGGTTGTGGTATGTAAATCAATTTTCCCCATTTATTTATTGTATGGTCAGGCTGACAGAAAACTGAGCTAAACACTAACATCCCATCTACTAGCTAAATGTTATAAGCAGATTGCCTTTGTTGTAGAGTTTGGTCTCTATAAACTAGTGAATACATCAACCCAGTAAATTCCATGGTTTTTCCTGTTGTCCCTCAGTCCAAATGTTTAATAATAATAAAATAATAGTAATAATACAGCATTCACATCTAGTGTAGCTTGACAGTTGACAGTGATTTGCTTGGTACAGCCATTATTAAAGGTGATCTTTTGCCTTACATTTTAACTTAATGCTGGTAAGTGTTCGATTACTGTTTCGTAGGGTTGTTTTGCGTGCTCGACTCTTAAAACTTTCTTCAAACCCAGGAGTTTGCACTGCTGCACAAGTGGCTTTTTGTCAAGGGTTCATCTGATAAGTGAAGAGAACGTGTATGTTTGCGCTTAGAGATAAGTGAGAAGATGTAGGTAGGGGAAACCGTCATGGAAGAGCTTTGTTGCAAAGTCAAGATTTTACATTTAATGATGCTCAGGCAATGACCTTATCGGTTAGGAATTATGCCTGATCAGCTTGCAGGAATCTTGGATTCAATAAAGAAGCGCCTAAAATGTTTACTGGGGATCTAAATATAATAAAGGGAGATAAAAATCCATCAAACTTGCAATAATTCCTCAAAATATTAGAGTAGAATTCTACCTAAGGAACATAACTCGCTGAAGGGGTAGGGGATACCTTGACCACTCCAAACAACTAACTGTTCTTTGTTAGGTACACAGAGCAGAACAAATAATAGGGGCAGAATAAGAAACAAATGTCACCTTTGTTGGTGTTCGAAGTGCAAAAAGTTTCAGTCAAGCACAGGTAGGATAGTATGATACACATCACTGCAATAGAAGAAATGTATATATTTTCAATTGTAAGCAGTTCTGAAATATCTGTTGTTTGATAAGTTCCCACACTGTTCCCTCTTCTCATTCTTTACCAGGGTGTGTTAGTTTTATGGACCCGATATATTGCTGGCCGAAAATATATCGCCCGAAAATCGGCAAACTGATGGGGGGGGGGGAGACACCGAAAATAATCGTCTGCGGGGGCCAGGCTGCTTTATATATATAAATAAGCAAATCAAGTTGATGCGCTCAGGGGGTCTTCTTTTTATAAAGTTTTTATTAACTTGGTGAAGGTCCAATGTGTTTCGGCTCTCAATGAGCCTTTCTCAAGAACAATCAGTGATGCTATCTGTGGCAAATTTATAGCTGAATAAATTAAGTGTACTAACCTGTGTAGGACATGGTTGTGTAGCCAGTTTATGATGTTATGTATTCATGGTAACCAGCTGTAATGAGGGTGTGCTCTAATCAAAACGGACATGGGGTGACCAAATGTGCTGAGAAAACAGCAAAAACAAATGTGCTCCAAAGGAAAAAAGGTGTAGTGGATAACTGGATTTGAGTGCCAGAGTCAGTGGTATGAGCTAAATAATAAGAGGACTGACTAAACTAATAGTTCGTGCGTGAAAGCTATGTTACGTGGTGTGTATGTGATGAGAAAAATAAATATATAAAACGGAATAGAACATATATGTGGTGTATGAAAAATCCACATAATATTGCTCATTCATGACCCGAAGTGACAATATAGTACTAAGCTAAACGAGTGTTTCAAGATACATGATACAATATCATAAAAGAGGCTGAACAATAAACACTGTCCATAGGAAATGCCTATGTAAATTATACTAAAAACGTATTCACATGTAAAAAAAAAAAACAGATGTAATTCCACCAGACACTATATGTGACTGTAATGCTACAGAATACGTACTCACAGCAAGAAACTATTATATCCAAAATTAGGTAACCTATTGTAATAAAAAACTTAATTATAAGAGAAACATAGAAAAAGAAATGTATTCATTGAGACCTTTAGGTGTGACCCTATGTAAGGGCTGTATCCAATATGTCTCTTGTTTGAGAAAATTGTTGGAACGGTCAGCTCGACGGGGCATTGGTGGTACATGATCAATTGCAGTAAAGAGTAGCAGGCGATGTGCGTGCTGTAAAAAATGTTTAGCAACTGGTTTGTCCGATTTAGAATCCCTGAATGCTGTAATGATTGTAGAACGATAACCTCTGATGCGGTCACGAAGTGTTGGATCTGTTTTACCCACATAACTTAATCCACAGGGGCAAGTGATCAAGTATATGAGAAGTAGTGCAGGTTACGTGATGCTTAATCGGTATATGTTTGCCCGTGTGAGGATGAGGGAAAGAGGTTCCTATCTGCATATGACTGCAGGTCACTCAACTGGGGCATCTGTAGCATCCTGGTTTTGCAGCTTGCTTCGTGGAACTATAGCAGTGTTGAGGATCTGTTTTAACAATCGGATCTGATATTGCGACTTCTCCTGTAGCAAAACGTTGGTGGTCTCTGGTATATTTTGGGAAGAGTGGGATCTGAGCCTATGATATCCCGGTTTTTTCTTATAGCGTTGGTGATTGTGGTGGTAGTAGTAATATATGTCAGTGGCAAGAAGGACGACTCTGATCGTACCTTAGGTTGGGTGTCAGTCGAGCCTTTTTTCTGTTACACACTTCCATTGCTTTGATTTGTGCCTTGTTCAATGTCTGGGTGTTATACCCTCTAGCTTTAAATCTTGCTGTCGTTGGTGATATTGTTATATCTTAGTACGCTAAGGTACTGGGAAATATGTAAAGCTCGTATAAGGTGCAGTGGATGGTGACTGTATGGTAAAAGCAAGGAATTTTGGTCAGTATCTTTTCTTTACAGGGTATACTTCAAGCTTTTATCGCTGTCTCTGTATACGCTTACATCTAAAAAATGAATAAAATGACTATGATGTGTAAGCATAAGCTCCGGACTCTCACTAAAATCACAGCATTTGACCTGGAAGCACCCTGGACTTTCAGGTCAGTGCTGTTTTTTTTTTTAAATTATTTTTTTTAACCCTTTCAATGCTGATGTTCCATTGGAGCACAGCATTGACTGATATTTAGTCCCCACAAGGTTGTTGGGACAAATGTTAACCCTTGCAATGCCACAAATGTGCCATGTGGCATTGAAGGGGATAACGCTGCACTGTCGCTCTCATGGAGCGATCAGGCAGCAGGGGATGGTTGGGGCTGCTCTCCACACTCATGTGGAGACCGAAGAACCCTCTCCCCTGTCCCTGAAGCTGCCTCTGGCAGCTGGGACTCAATTGCTGGTCTATAGACCAGCCATTGCAGGGGGGAGTCTCTGATGACTGCTGTGGGCTTCCGTGCCTACAGGAATCATCAAAGGGCTTGTGGGGGCTCGTTTTTGCTGTTGCTGGTCTGCCTAGGCTTACCAGCTCGGGGGCGGGCTTGGAGTGGCTGTGCTGTCTGCCCAGACTCCTGGGCAGACCGCAGCAGCAGCGCCCCCATGTGGTGACTCAGCCTCTTAGATCCACAATTTTTTCTGGATGTAAGAGGCTGACGAAACCTAGGCGCCAGGACAAAATTCTCTGTCGACCTGGCGCCTGGGATTTGTCGAGCCCTGGCGCAGACCTTCCCCGGCTGTCAGAGATCAGAGTTCTGCGCACCGGTGCGGGGAATTCTCTCTGACAGTCGGGGGTGTATGCGTGATGGACGCAGACAACCCCCGCTGCTAACCGCTCCTCATTCCGGCTGCAGCTGAAGTTGCCTACGCGAATCGTGTAGAAGTCAACCTACTGCACGGCCAACACACCGGAAGTCAGGAGCACCAGTAATTTGTTTTTGTTTTGGGGGGGCTGTTAAATGGGGGGCATTTCTGTAGGCAGAGCCCTCTATGAAATCCCTTTTAACCCCCTTAATGCCAATCTGCCTCCTGAAATGCCGTATACCTCCCTATATGCCACTCTGTCCCATAATATGCCTTTTAACCCCCTAAATGCCAGAGTGGCATATAGGGGTATAAGG
>VKOC01034339.1:0-10014 GCA_009364415.1 Spea multiplicata | reverse complement strand
TATTTGGACTGTAAAAGTTGGGGGTCGTCTTATACGCCCAGTCGTCTTATACGCCGGAATATACGGTACTTTTTCTGTGAAGTTCTCTTTATTGAGTTCTGTATGCTCATATTGTTTTGGATTCTTATGCTCATTGTCCCATACTTTGTATGTTTTTGTGACTGAGTACCTGTATTTTTTGCTTGTAGCATTCAATAAAAACATTTTAAATTTAAAAAAGAGTGACAGTAGATAGGGAAAACTTATGTTGGAGTTCTAACCCCGCAATTTGAAGAGATAAGGAAAGAATGGACATTTGATCAATTCGTATTCGTAAATCCATATGTGTGGAGTAGGGTGTAGTTGAGATCTATTTACCCAGTTCAAAGCAATCACCAGTATGCAGGCAAGGAATGCAAGTGAAGTTGCATATAAAAAAACAGTTGCTGTTCAACAACATAAACCAAAAACCTAGAAGTAGGGTAAATAAACTAGAAACGTAGAAACTCAATTGGAGCAGACTCCATTAGCATAACGGGGAAGGTACCCGTAAAGTCTACACACCATCCAGTCTACACATTGTGTTAAGAATAGCGATGATAAAAACGGGGGGGGGCTATATAAAATGAGCACTAAACATAAAGTTAGACAGTTACCGTACCATGAGCAATATGCTGCGGGGCGAGAGGGCTAAGAGCCCAGTGGGTTGAAACTCAAAGTGTAACGTTTGGATGAGGAGGACCCCGGATGGTGGAGTGAGCCAGGCAAACAGGAACAAGGAGTAGCCAGGAGAGCTGGAATCGAGAATCAGGTCTGGTAACCAATAAAGCGGGAAGCCGAATCAAATCCAGAAGAGTAGTCAAACAAGCCGAGTCAATACCAAACGATCAGAGAACAGGAGCCAAATCAGTAAACAAGTGAAGTCAGCAAGCCGGGTCAAACGAATAACGAGTAACTCGCAGAGAAAAACAGCAGAATACACCAACCAAGGGTGACCCAGTAGAGGAAGTCCAGGTTTAAATAGGGAAAGACGGAGGCGTGTCCTGCATTAAGAGGTCACCCGAGGTTATAAGAACACGTTACAGATGTAACGTGTAATATGTTTTGACCACACGGTGCTACCTGTTTGCCGCGTGGTTGGCCACCGACCGGGTAACGGTGGTACTCGCTGCCTGGGAAGCCCCCTGAGGAGGAAGCGGGAACGGCCACAGAGCAGCACCGGAGAGGCAGGAAAGCCCAAATCTCGCAAAGTCAGAGATCGCGAGATTTGGGATTTCCTTCTCCCTGCGCCGGCACACACAGCCACAAGGACATGTGATGAAGAAATTGTGTAGGGGAGGGTTAGATTTCAACCCTCATCTACAGTCAAACATGAACCCTGTTTAAAGTTACTGTAGACGAGAGTTGAAATCTAACCCTCCCCTACAATTTCTTCATCAGATGGTCACCTTTGTGGCTGTGTGTGCCGCGCAGGGAGAAAGAAAGCCCAAATCTTGCGATCTCGGACGTCGCTAGATTTGGGCTTTCCCTTCTCCCTGCGCCGGCACACACAGCCACAAGGTCTTGATGAAGAATTGTAGGGGAGGGGTTTCACGCATCGCGCGGCCAGCCCGCCAGTGGAGATCCCGCCCCTATGATGACAGGGGTGGGCCCTCCACTATCTCCCCGGAAACCGAGGAAGCCGGGGAGATATGTCAGCAGGAGAACCGGCCCCCACACTCGCGTCCCGTCTCCCCGGCAATCAAGGATACCGGGGAGACGGCTCAATCAAGAGGTCGATCCGCAGCACTCGTAACAACGTCTCACGGCGATCGAAGACGCCGTGGATACTTGTGTAAAGGGGACCGTTCCCTGCAACCCACGATCATCTCCCTGGCGGCCACAGACGCTGGGAGACGAACCAGGAGGAAGACAGGCCCCCACACTCAGCAGACCGCCACTTCCTGGCGTCTGTGGTTGCCGCGGGAGACGGACATGGTTGTCTTGGTCTCCCGCAGGTGTTCAGGTTTCTAGACTGAGCCCTGGACACCAGCAGAGACTGATTGCAGCAGTAGGGGAGTGGAGTTCTCCACCCTTTATAAAACCTGTTATACTTGGTGTTATGTTCCTGTTCACATTTTTTGAACTTAAAAGTTGACAGACAACCTTTATTACTTTGTGTAATGTACTTTCCAATGTTCCTGACATATTTCAGCTTCCTGTTTTTTTTTATATTAAAGGCAGAGTGATTTAACACCTGTTTAGATTTGTCATCCAAGTCACAAAATGAAAAGTATGCCGTTTTCAATAAACGTTGCATAAAATAGTTAATTTGCATTTAATGTTAATGGTTCAAAGAATGTCAGGCAAAATGGTCGGCCCTCGCACATGTTCACTTCATCAAATCTGGCACTCTTCGAAAAAAGTTTGGACATGCCTGTTGTAGAGAAACAAGAGTCTTGATGTTGCAAAGTTCTTGCAAGATGTTCTGAAGTAGCAGCAGGACGAGCATCATTGTCCTTGTATCCGTATCCTCTGGTGAAATGGGTTGGTCATGCTGGTAGTTTGCTCCCTGGATGGAGCGTGGAAAAGGATCTCTCTGAGTGTCATATTTTACAAAGTGTCAGTTCGAAGACTGGTAGGTATAGTGAAGTCGCAGAAGATGTATGATCCTGTGTATTAGTTAGACAAGCGTAATCTTCTGTCGGGACATCCGAGACTTGCCGGATAATGTATGTTTTAGAGTCCTGGCGTGCTATCAATGCAAACGGAAATCCCCACTGGTATGGGATAGAGGCTTCTCGTAGTGCTGATGTCTTGTCTGCAGGGTGGTCGGTGAAAGATCTGGGAAGATAGAGATGTGATGATCCTCCCATGTAATATACTTTAATCTGCATTTCCACAAATTTGCGTAGTCTGCAGATGATATCTCTTGGGGATCCTGTAGTTTTTCCACGAGGTCTGAGCGCACGATGAGCTCTATCAAATTTAATATGAGTGTCTGCTGGCCTCTGCAGGATATAGTTAAAAATGGTTTGCAGTGTTAAGGCAATCTCCGTCTGTGGCACAGTCTCCAGAATTCCCCTCACTCTCAGATTATTTCTCTGACCTCGATTATCTAGATCTTCCAATCACCTAGAAAGCATCCTCATCATATTAGCTTGTTCAGCAACTTGTACTGTGAGCGTGTCCACTGTGTCTGCGATCTTGGTGTTATTACTCTCAACGGCCGCCACGCAGTCTCGCAGTTGTCATACTTCCACTCTGATTTCAGAGAAGGTATCTCGGATACCTTGTGTTGTTTTCTCAATTAATGGTATCATCTCCTCTTTTGTTCGCATCAGTCTGAGAGAGTCCTGCAAATATATCAAAGAATGGGGCGCATAAACATGTAAAGAAAAGAAAACAAAATACAATAGTGTAATAAATCCAAATATTAAATATGAGTGATATCAACGTGATGCACTCACAAAGGTAATAGGTAGAAGTGGCCCCTCAAATGAGAGTTCTTCTGAATATCTGGAATGCAAATGAAGAAAACCACAAATGGTGCAGTATAAAGAAACTATATTTAATAAGAAGAGAGCTCATAAAACTCACAAAGAAGTTGGCATAACCGAAATGTTATGCAAAATCGCAGAATAAAAACGTCCAGCAGATCAAAGATATCCGAATATAGTAAAGGCTCAGTCTCAACGCGTTTCGCCAAACTCCGTTGGCTTCTTCAGGAGAAAGGTAAATGTATTCCAGCAAGGCAAATGATCATTTCGGTTATGCCAACTTCTTTGTGAGTTTTATGAGCTCTCTTCTTATTAAATATAGTTTCTTTATACTGCACCATTTGTAGTTTTCTTCATTTGCATTCCAGATATTCAGAAGAACTTCTCTCATTTGATGGGCCACTTATACCTATTACCTTTGTGAGTGCATCACGTTGCTATCACTCATATTTAATATTTGGACTTATTACACTATTGTATTTTGTTTTCTTTTCTTTACATGTTTATGCGCCCCATTCTTTGATATATTTGCTGTTGTACACTTTATGAGGAGTGTTGTTTTTGGGAGCTGCTAACCTTATTAGGGTATTTATATTTACTTTTATATTTATCACGTGGAGGTGTTTTTTTCTGTTATATTATCACTCTAGAGTCCTGCAATGCAGGATTGTTACGTAGTGAAGGCTCAAAACACGCACCTTCCAAGCAATCACTGCTCGTGCTGGCGGGAGAAGGCACCATCTTGTCAAACGAGTCCCTAGAGTCCTGGTTCTGTGTTCCGTCAAAATATGAACGTACCGAGGTAAGTGTTGATTTTTCTTTACTTTCTTGAGGTTTAGGAGTCCCAGGAACCTTGTTTGTCCTGCCCATTGTGAAAAAAAATGCTTTGTTTAATGAAGTAACGGAGAGGGTCTGCAGAGCACAAAGCTTAAGCAGCCATCTTCTTCAGTAGCTAGTGGCACCCCATCTGTAAAAACTGAACAGAAATATTCTGGCTGTCAGCTAGACCTTTATCCTCTTCTACATGCCTTCCTTTGTTTGTTTTTAATCTAATTAATCCTTGTCTTACTCTCCTTTTCTCATTTATATATCTAAAAATGTTGTATCTCCCTTTTTTACTAACACGGCAATTTTCCCTGCTGCATGTGGTTTGGTAGCTCTTAGGACTTGCTTTGCTTCTTTCTACCTAATTATATAGATCTGTCTATCTTCCTCACTTCTTGACTTCTTGTCTTTTACAATTTTTGCCACTTCTGCGCAGTACCACAATGGTTTCTTTAATTTTTTTACTCTTACTGACCAGCCTACAATGTTATCTTCAACAATTCAGGCACATATATATAGGCACATATATAGGCATATATATATATATATAGGCACATATATAAATATATAGGCACATATATAGGCACATATATATAGGCACATCTATATATAGCCACATATATAGGCACATATATATATAGGGCACATATAGGCACACATGTATTATTAGACATATAGGAATATATCGGCCACATATATATCGGCACCACATATATAGCACATATATTTAGGCACATATAGTATATAGAGACATATATAGGCATATATATAGGCACATATTTAGGCACATATATATATAGGCACATATATATCGGCACATATATATATAGGCACACATATATAGGCACATATAGGCACATATATAGGCACATATAGGCACATATATATAGGCACATATATATATTAATTAAGACGTTACAATCAATTTTGTGGTGATAAGGTGTGTTCAATAAGAATATCTTTGATCTATATGATATACTTAGACCAAATATTAAGTTTAAAACAATTTACAGAAACATTGGATCATAACATGATGCAGTATTAAATACATAAATATACAAATATACTATATCAAACGTACAGCAAAAGAAGTCATCTAATTTGCATTTATATAAAACATTTATATGAATAAAACAAAAGATATATATATATATATATTATATATATATATGATTAAGGAATTTTACATACATGAATATAATTCAAAGACCCATCTCATCTCTATTTGTCCTATTTTCCTTATATAGTCTTCTCCTCTCCAATCTCTACTCACAGACTGAATTCCCATGTACATCAGATTTTTTGAATCGTGCTATTTGGTACAATGTAATGGTACCGAGTGATCTTTTTAGTTTTAATTGCTCTAACATGTTCATCTAGCCGCTTGTGCAGTGGACGGATGGTCTGACCAATATATTGTAAACCACAAGGGCATTGTAATAAATATATTATCCCTCTAGTATGACATGTTATTAACTGTTTAATTTCGTAAGATCACTTTGTAACATTTGATTTGAAACTTGTTACTATCTCGTTGCTTTTCGAGCCTGTATCCCGGCATGTGGTACAATAACCACATTTAAAGAAACCCTTTCGGTTATTCAAAAAATGTTCATTGTGGTTATTTGGTTGTTGTGATCGAGTATAGCTTGATTTTAAATTACAACCTAAATTTGGTGCACCTCTAAACATGATTTTGGGATTTATTGGTAAAATTTGTTTTAAATCATTGTCTTGAAGTAAGAGCTGGTGATTTATGATTTTCTTTAGATCCCTATGACATTTGTCAAAATTTAACACTAGAGGTATAGTGTCTTCTTTATTTTCTTTTTCTGCTTTGGATTATAATAAATCCTTTTGTTCTATTTTGGAGATTTCATCTAAAGTTTTATCTAATACATTTTGTGGATATCCTTTTGTTAAGCAATCATTTTTAAATTTATTTGCCTGTTGTTGAAAAATATCGTCATATTATTTAATGCATATTATTTACCTAAAATAATTTTTCTGTTAAGAGCGATACCTCTGAGAGTCCCCTATCTTACTCTCTCTAAAATCCAAAAAATAATTTTAAGGTATATTTGGCAAAATAAGCCACCTAGAATATCCTTTAATAACCTAGTTAGACATACTCAAGGAGGAGGCCTCTCGGTTCCTGATATCAAAGATATTCACGAAACGTGTATGATAACACATTTATTACTTTTAGATAGACCGGAAAGTGATAAAACTCCATGGTTCATTATTGAGAAAAAAACTACAAATCTTCTACATCTATCAGATTTTATCTGGATGACCCATGATACAAATAAATATATTAAAAGTGATAATTTAATAATTAAAGACTTAATGATAACAGTTAATAAATTTTAAAAAAATATGAATATAAATAATAGGCTCCTCTCCACAACTCCAATAGAAGTTCTGACTAATTATATAAGCAATTTAGACCTAGCCAAATGGAGCTATACAAATATAAAACTTATATCGGATCTATACAACACAGAATCTCTCATACCTTGGTCATTGTTAAAAGAGAAAGGAGATCTACCTAACTCTGAAATATTCAGCTATATTAGAATAAAACACTATCTTCAAACGGTAGAAGTAACATCTTCCCCAGGATATGAAGAATTTCTTAATAAACACTTTAAAACTAGACTGATTCACCGAGTAGGTACATTAAAGAGAAGTATGGGAACAGACGATTCTTTGCTTAATAAAGAGAAATGGGAAAAAGATATAGGAATTATGCTCCCTAAAGAGGAATGGTTACAAGCTTACATAGAAATTAAAAAATATTCACATTGTCTTGGGATGCATGAACTCTTTTACAAAATTATTCATAGATGGTATAGAACGCCTGTTCAAATCTCTAAATATGATAATAACTTCTCAGGGTTGTGTTGGAGATGTGGAAAGGAAGACGGGACAATTTATCACATGTGGTGGAAATGCGAAGAAGTGAGATCAATCGTATTAACCCTCTTTAAAGTAATTGAAGAATTAGTAGGTGATAGAATTGAACCATCTCCCCAAATATTCATTTTTCATATGGGACTTAAGAATTTCCATAAAATACAGAGAAATCTGATAGTCCAATTAATTTTGGCTTGTAAACTCGTTATAGCGAGAAACTGGAAAATGAAAGGTAAAATATCTTGGAACGAGATACACGCCCAAATTCAATTTCAACATAAAATGGAAAAAGGCTACTATGAGAACGTAGCTAAAAGTAATATATATATTGATATTTGGAAACCATGGGTAACCCGCACACATGTAGAGCTTGAAACTGTAAATCAATTATAAGCAGCCAAATAAAATTTGAGAAACCTTTATGCTATTAAATATTTACTTTTAATTTTACTTTCTATAGCGAGAGAAACAAAGTAAGCAGGAAAATGAGTAATAGAATAATTATATAACACAATTTAAATAACCTACCAAAGAATCTATGAAAGAAGTTAAACTATATATATGATCTATTTATGAATTTATTTATGAACGGATATATATGTCTATAATCTGCTGGCGGAATCTCTCGTTTTAAACTTGCTGATTTGTTATCTTTGTATGGTACTTATGTATGTATGTCATTTGATATGTTTATAATAAAAAAAAAATAAAAAATAAAAAAATATCGTCATTCGTACAATTTCGTCTCACTCTTATTAATTCTCCCTTAGGGATACAAGTCAACCAAGGGCTATAATGGCCACTATTAAATAGAACATAGCTGTTCACATTCACCTGTTTGAAATGTGTTTTAGTACATAATTGTGTGTTGTTAACATAAATTGAAAGATCTAAAAAAGCAATTTCTCGGGGACTTTGTTCAATGGTTAAACTGATACCCCAATCATTGTTATTTAAATGGGAAAAAATAGTTCAAGATCTTCTACTGTACCCGACCAAATAAAAAACATATCGTCTATGTAACGACGATAGGCAATCAGTTTCGTCTCCCAGTTATGTGTTGAAAAGACAAAATGCTTTTCCCAGTATGACATAAATAGATTGGCATAAACAAATTGGAAAAAATTATCTTCAAACATAAAGTAATTATTCTGCAATATCCATCTAATTGCCAAAATAATAAAATCTCCGTGTATTTTTGGGATAGAGGTCTCTGCATTTAGAAAAAAATCCACTGCTTCACAGCCCTTGTTGTGATTAATATTTGTGTACAGGAAGGAAACATCACATGTAACCAATATGTAATTGTCCTGCTATACAATTTCTGTCAAATAATTCAAGAGACTCTTAGAGTCTTTCAGATATGATCTTGTTTTTATTACCATGGGTTGTAAGCATATATCTATGTATTGGGATAAATTGGCCGATAAAGATCCAATTCCAGAAACTATAGGTCGACCGGAGGGGTTAATTAAACTCTCATGAATTTTGGGTAATATGTAAAACGTAGGTGTACGTGGATGTAAAGTATTTATAAATTGATATTCCTTATCAGTCAGAATCCCTTGTTGTTTTCCCTGATCCAAAATTGTAATTAGACTTTTTTTCATTTCATTGATAGGATTACCTTTAAGTTTCTTATAAATTAAGGAATCATTTAATTGTCTATAACATTCATTCATGTATTGTTCCCTATCCATTAGTACCATACCTCCTCCTTTGTCTGCCAGTTTAATTACTAATAATTGATTAGTCCTAAGATTTTTTAGGGCAGTCGTTTCGCCGGGAGTTAGGTTATTAAAGGAATAGTGGATTTTTTTCTTGGATAATTTACCTAGCTCTTCCGTAACCATTTTTTAAAAAACATCAATCGCTGGTGATTTGTAATGAGCTGGATAGAAATGAGATCTTTTGGATAGCGTAGTATGTTTAATTTCCGGACTAATGGATGTATTTGTATATATTGCTGGATTATTCAGAAAATAGAGAGTTAATCGTCTGGAAAATTTTTGTATATCGATATAAGCATGAAAAGGGTTGAAATTTCTATTTGGAGCAAATTTTAAGCCCCTACTTAGAATTCTAATTTCATCCTGAGAGAGTGTATATGTGGATAAATTAAAAATACCTATTGGTTCCACAGGCGTCCTCTCTTTTCGACCCCGTAATTTCCTCCCCCCATGGCACCCTCTTCCTCTAGTGATCTCTCTCTTTTTGAGGGGTATCGGGGTGGTATTCCACCATTGTCTCCTTTCTCTTCCAACCCCTAAAAAAGAGGGGTCCTCGCTAGTGGATTTACTTTCTTTCTTTTAATCTGTTAGAGTTATAGGCACATATATAGGCACATATATATATGTGACTATATATATATGCCTATATGTGCCTATATGTATATGCCTATATATATGTGCCGATATATGTGTGCCGACATATATGTGCCTATATGTATGTGCCGATATATGTGTGCCGATATATGTGTGCCGATATATATGTGCTGATATATATGTGCCGATATATATGTGCCTATATATATGAGACTATATATGTGTCTATATATGTGCCTATATATATGTGTCTATATATACGTGTCTATATATATGTGCCTATATATGTGCCTATATATGTGTGCTATATATGTGCCTATATATGTGCCTGTATATATATATGCCTGTATATATATATGTGCCGATATATATATGTGCCGATATATATGTGTGTCTATATGTGCCGATATATGTGCCTAAATTAGTGCCTATATATGTGCCAACATATATGTGCCAATATATGTGCCTATATATGTGCCTATATATAT
>VKOC01034337.1:0-13744 GCA_009364415.1 Spea multiplicata | reverse complement strand
GCAGCGTGGAGTGGCATATGTTGTAGCAGCGTGGAGTGGCATATGTGGGAGGCAGCGTGGAATGGCATATGTGGGGGGGCAGCATTGCATGTCTGGGAGGCAGCGTGGCAAGCCTGGGCTCAAATGTGCATAAATTGGGGGGCTGGTTGGGAAATAAAGACAAGAAATGTATTTTATCAAAGTTTTTTTATTCTGCTGTTTGTATTTAACATCATTTGTTTATTAAATTATTTTAAATAAATGAAAAATTTACATTCATTTTTTTATCCGATTAATCGATTAATCGAAAAAATAATCGGCCAACTAATCGATTATTAAAATAATCGTTAGTTGCAGCCCTAGCTCAGTATTCCCTTTTAAAGGGGCAACCTATTTTGCTAATCATTCTATGCTCTGCTACGCTCCTATCTCTCTGTGCTTCCACAACTGTGCTAACAAACAGGCAGGTACTGTGGTAGGAGCATGCATGGAGATGGCCTGACCTATTGTCCTGTCTGCTTATGAATATAAAAAGACGTTTCACACGTTTGTCAACAAGCAGTACGATATCATGCAATATAAATTAACATTACATTATTGATGGGTAAATGTACATTTATATGGACATTGAGTATTGAGTGTCATATGATAATCCTGTGTTTAAAAATTAATGCTATTGTTTCAAAATGGAGCAAAATAGTTCACATCTCTGAGCTCATGTTGCATCCACCGAAAGCAGAACGCCGGATAAAGTTGTGACTGTTCTTATGCATTTATGCGTATGGAATTCATTGTAGTTCATTCAAGTCAATCATATGACAGGAGAAGAAATTACTTATACTTCCTCTTCACTGAACATAGAAACAAACGCCAACTCATTTTTTTGGGAAGCCAATTTGGGTTCTGTTGTTAAAACACATACACGACTAAATAAGGTGACAGCACCTAGCAGCGCATCAGGTAGAACCTTCAGATCTGTTAATGTGTCTGTGAGCTAATTACCAAATGAACTATACATTATGAAGGAGGCAAGCCAGCATGTTTGTCTTAAAGAAGAAAGACTGATTTGGCTGACAAAATGGCATAGTTTGGTTAGATGAAACATTTCAGCTCAACATGGAAAATAAACTGTGCCGTTCTTTTACTGAACCAAATAATATAGGTTCCAAGAATATGGTTAAGTAACTATTACTACTCTTCCACCACTATTCAGATTAGTGGTTAATATGAATTTATGTTATTTTATTCCTTAAAGTAGCCATTAACTGTCACTAGTAGCAATATTTTAGTAATTACTGATATAGAATTACATTTAAAATGCTTAAACAACACTGATCAAAACTGTTTATTTCTATGAATTCTGAAAAAAATTAAGACGTTAACTTGCCATCATAAGAGCATTGATCTCGAATTCATATTTAAATATATATATATATTTTTCACAGTCGTAGAATAAAATTAGAGTATTATGGTCTAGCAGGAAATTACGACCAGAATGCTGAATATGTTAAACCATCAGTGAACTTTATTAATATTAAATAGACGTCATATGATATCTTCTGGGTTTTTAATTTCCCAGGAGCATGTACAGAAGGAATACCATTTTGCATGCACTATGGTGCACAGGAGTCTGTGCAAAATGGACTGTAACATGCATCGAAAAATAAAAAATTCCATTATGGGATTTAGACTTTTTCCTTTGAGGCTGAGTGTTTAGCTGCTTTGCCACTTAGGAGATGGCTACTATTGTGTTTGTTTATTTGCAATATATATATATATATATATCAATATATATATACATAAAGGGGCCAGTTAAAATATCCCAAATGTGCTGTATTCCCTGGTTATTGCTCGGCATTCATTAGAGCTGGGGAATTAATAAGTAGAAATTTCCAATAAGTGTGGCTCTCATAAGTTCTCATTATGGGATGCATATTTTTCTGATCATTGTGGCTCTGGAAAACACTTTTAAGAATATATTATTGTGTATTAACCTGAAATTAAAAAACTATCGTTATCAGATAACCAGTGGAACATCACACTTGAGTGTTGCAGCTCTTATATTTTCATGTAATAAGCAAGTAAAATTATGGCACACCTGAAAATGACTCTCATGCAGTAAACATTATTATTATCTTTTATTTATATAGCGCCAACAATTTACGCAACCCTTAATACAATACATACCGTATGTGATTATAAGACAACCCTGAATATAAGACGACCCCCCATAATCTGAATATTAATTTAAAAATCTGCCCCCAGAAATGCCTTATACCCCCTATGTGCCACTCTGCCTCCCTGATATGCCTTTAACCCTCCTATATACCACTCTGCCCCATGTTATGCCTTTTAACCCCCTATATGCCACTCTACCTCCACTCTGGCTTATAGGGGGTTAAAAGCCATATCATGGGACAGAGTGGCATATAGGGGGTTAAAAGGCATAACATAGGGCAGAGTGACATATAGGGGGACACTTACACATCCAGACACTAATATACCCACTTACCTATCCACCCTGACACTTACCTACCCACTCTGACACTCCACTCACTGCGATGCCTCAGCAGGCACTTACTGCAGCTCCCACGGGATTACGCAATGACGCTGTGTGACCCCACTAGGCCCCGCCTCCTCCAGAAAATCACCCGATCCGCCGATGACTTTGGGATGGCACAGTGCCGCCAGGTCCTGGTCTTGCTTCTGATCTCTCCGACCGGCTCTGCTTCCCCTTCTATTTGAGGACTGATTACAAGATTACAAGATACTATTTTTCAGGGCATTTGCTCTGAAAAAACCTTGTCTTATAATCGAGCAAATATAGTATATTCAAGGGTATGAATATAAACTTATGAACAAAAAGGTTATTAACAATGTTGCTATCTTGTGTCCCCCTCTCATTTAGTTTAACCACACAAATTATACATTTTTTTGGCAGGACAAGTAGGCAAAAAGAAATTATTAAAAGAAGACAAATTTAAAAAACATAAGGATGAAACTGTAAGGATAAAACTGCAGGATTAAAATCATATATATTAACTGATCATGGCTGCAGTTAGAAGATCTGTATAATTAAAAGCTTACATTATAAAGGCCATTAATTACATCACATGCTCTGACTAATGTGTTAATTGCCAATTAATGTCTGGTACGCAGTAGCATTACGTATTCTAATATATAATGGATTGAACACATACTATTCAACTGCCTGAGTACCGTGTCAGGTTGGAGGATCGGGGAGAGGATGTCACCGGAAGCGCAGCCGTTTTGGTGGAAGTTCCCACTGGGTTATGTCTGCGAAGATGTAGATGAAGATAGCAGATGAAAGAAAGAAGAGAAGAGAGAAAAAAAGAAGATAAAAGATAGTGAAAAGAAGATTTGGAAGCAGAAGTGGTCGGCAGAGAAGGAAGGGAAACATTTAGAGAGTGTGAGAGAGTGAACGAGAATCAGAGAGTGAGTTAGAGAGAGTGAGTGAATGTGGTGACCGGGCAACAAATTTCGTTTCTGAATAAAAAATGCCCCTGAATTTTTCGGCCGAACAGAGTGAAAAGCCCTGCTACCAATTGTTGTTCACAACTTCAGTGGGTAAGGTGATTAAAAAATAAATAAAACTGGATTATGTAACAAAAATACTAGCTTTGTTTCCTGCTTGCGTCTCGCAAAAGGCGGGAAAAGGCTATATAAATATAGGTCTAAAACAAGGATTTTCAAGCCACAAGGCGAACTGCTGGCTGTCTGTATCGACCTCTTGAGTCTAGTGAACAGCAGCTGAGCAGGAAAGCCATGGGAATGATGGAGGAGCCGTTGAACAGACTAAAAAAATAACAAATATAAATTATAATAATAATTTAGAAAATGGGGATATATGTATGTATCATTTGTCGTGGCTTTTATTGGGTTTAAAGTTATCCTCTAGTCAGGGGGTGAACTGGTAATTAGTTTGTTAGCCTTCTGGCTTTAGGGCAGTTGGCTTTGTTTAAAGTTTAATTTCTATGTTTGTTTAAAACTCAGTGTTTGGGCCAAGAGTTTTTGTGGTTTAAGTTCTTATGTTTCAAATTACTTTATTAATAATTGTTATGTTTAAAGCTACATAAAAGACCACAGCCTGTTTATTCCAAAACATGTATGTTTGTGTTTTATTCAGAAATGTGTTTGTTGTATTTACTGTATCCCTTACAACCACATGGCAGGGAACAAAAAAACAAACCAAAACGTTTGTTTATAGCCCATTTGTACATGTTTAGTAACCTGTATCATGACTCGATGCCCAGTCTGACCACCTGCATGATGTCCCATAGGTCACAGAGCTTTTAATCATAAAGGTAGCACATTGCATATCGCCACAGAGTCCTCTATGGAAGGGTGAAGAGAGTGCTGGTATGAGCAAAAGTGAGAGTGCCTCTGCAATGTGTTTCTCATAGGAACCCTATGCAGTTTATAGGGGGATGCCAGTGTATTAGCAGCATATATAAAGAAATGTGAGGGTGACTGTCCAGTGTTATCTATTTAACATTGTGTAAGTAAATATAAAGTACAACTGGTTGTTTAAAACTTCATGTCTGCCAAATGTTGGACTTTTGCATTCCAGTCTGTATACTGTGTATTACAATACTGTGTATTACAATACTGAGGCTAATGCCAGTGCCTTTCAAGCCAGTAAAGGTTAAAATCATTGAAATTGTGTTTTAATTGCAGAGACAGCCATTAATGTAATGCATACAAATATATTTGTAGATTGTTGAACGAGATCATCATCATAGCAATTACAAAGTATCTTTCAGGTTTAAATTGATGTGACAAGGTCATCTCAGAGATATAGGATCCCGATGAACAAACAGAAGAGTCTTTCGAAAATGGCAGTGACACATTTTTGTTTTAATAGCACAAGAGTTGAGATATTCTTGACACAGCTGCCCCTAGAGATACAGGGCAAATCATTGTCAGGATATGAATTGTTTAAAATTACAATATCATCTTATCATCGGCTTGTGAAAATTAAAATGTATGGATTTATACTTATTTTTATTAACACTTCTCAAGTCCCTATACTGTCAATTATTCAATATGAATAGAGGGACCTTACCATTTATATAAAATTCTTTCTTAGGGTGCCTGTATGATAAGTTCTTCTAAAACCTGAAGTGGTCCTTTTCACTTTTTGTGGTTAATCCCCAAAATGTTTTGTTGTTAAGCCGCTTTCCTTTACTGATACTGGCACACCATCGGTACTGATATAATGTGCAGATCTCGTGTTTCAATGCTGAACCCAGCTGCATGGAGAAATCCACTGGAATCGGGTGTGCTGGTGTCAGAAGGCAGCCTCCGAGTAACACACACAGCAGCAGTACGGAGATAGGAACAATGAAAACATATGACTTCCCCTTCAAAGTTGTACTGTTGAAAACAAATGTAAATAATAATATATAATAATATGGAAAAAGTCTGAATAGTAATCACAAAGGTCACAAAAACGATTTAAACATAAATATAGGAGAAGAGTAATTCGAGGGATAGTTACTGGGACAGTCCAGCACTTTAATGAATATGTTAGTGCCCCTTTTAAAATAATGTTTTCCCACATTTCAAATAGATGGATGCAGACAGTAAGATTTCCCGTATGCATATGCTCCTTCCTCCTGCCCACATACAGTAACATAATATTATTTTGTAACTTCCAAGGAATCTTTGTATATTTACCAGAATAACATTTGGACCTTTTTTAACGCACATCTCTTTACCTTTCTGGTCATGATATAGTTACACAGACACACACCATAACATGCACACACATACACACTAACTCACAATAACACATACACTAACATACTTACACACACTCTAATATACTTTCTTAAACACTAAGCTCCTCACCCTCGTAAATTTCTTGTCCACCAGGTGGTAAAAGCTCTTCAACTCCCTCGCAGTCCTCACACACTGGCTAAGTCTGAGCGCCGGGAAATGACATTGTGTTCTCGTGCTCAGACTTCATGTGCTGGGACTGGGGGAGTGTGGCTTTGTGTGAGGAGCTGTGTGTCGAAGGCCTCCATTGTGTCAGTGTTTAAATCTCTATAAGCTATTAGGTGGTTATAGCCATCATGCAGCAGTGAAGACATCATAGTTGTGGAGCTGAACAAATGACTCATATACATTTAATAAAACCCTCCGTCTAGGGCATGAATAATAATGCCCTGCTCTGTTCGGAGTGGGATGGGAGGAAAAAAAGGACCTACTGCCTAAAATTACCCCTGGCCTACTACAAAATGTTTTTTTACCATTCTCCTGTTTAGTGAGGTGGGACACACGAAGCTGCTTCTCATATATTTGGGCTTCAGGGTGTAAGTTAAATTACACGAACCTTTCAATTACTTTTTTATTGATCACCAGGAAGCAAGTTAATTAATTAATGGTAATGAATTGTTATCCTTCTGATTATTTGTGTAGATTGAGGAAACTAACTTATGTTGGCTTCCTCTTTGTCATCACTGATTTCTCCCCTATATAACTGTTAAAAGATGGAAATATTTACATTACCCATTTTTTTGTGTGTTAATATAGTTTATGAACTGTTAAGGGTTGGACTTACTTTGCTTGTCAAAGTTTCGTTTTCTATTTTAGTTGATCAGATTGCCCTTTTTGCATGATTTGTCACATTTTGCAGTTTACAGAGCCAGGTGAGAAATATCAGCTATATAGGCAAATTGGATGTGAACCAAGGCCTGCTTATGCCCAAAAAATCCCATTGCCAGCTTTGAATAGGATCTTAAGCAGGTCTTCTTGCTGCAATAAAAGGAGAAATAGCCAAATATCATAACTTGCTTGTCTATCAGAATTCCTCTGGTTGCTGGTATATATAAATGTGTTTATATTAAGGCATTACTAACCCTGTAGCAACGTAAAACAATAAGCAGTATTCTTTGTATTTATGAAAAAGGCATATTAAATATGTATTCCAGTTACAACAGTGTATATAGAATGGATTAGTCTCTATACTTACTTTAGTGTGTACATATACATTATATACTGTATGCTGTTTGTGTTAAAGTCACAAAAACAGAGTAGATAAAAAAATAACAAGGGATTTTGCTGAATAATATATGCATCTCATAAAACTCCATCTGCTTCCTGAGGCTTAGGATTTGTCTGCATGCATGATATGCCTAAGGTTTTTCATTTTATTGCTGCCGCTTCCCTCTGTTAGTTACTTAGATAAACAACAAGTCACCCTCTGGATGCAAAACGTTACATGTACTTATGTATGACGCATTTATTTCTCTGGAGATGAGCCCCAGAATGTGCAGCATACAGATCATGCTTTTCTATGATATTGTTTTATTTACCTGCCATCATGAATCTGGTGTAGCAGGTGCTATGAGGCACCCAGCCGGGTCACATAATGCAAGCTACGTGAACCCCTGATGGATGCCTCACGTCACTCCCTCCACTGCGGACCCGCAGGAAAGCATAAAGTGCCGGCATCTGAGACAGGGAGGAATAGATCTGAGTGTGTGCACTATAGGGTTAGATCAGTGTGTGTGTCTGTATATGTATAGTGCTGGAGTCAATGTGTGTATACTGTAGTATCAGTGTGTATGTGTGCTATGTGTATAGTGGTAGAGTCAGTGTGTGTGTGTGTAAACGTATAGTGCCACAGTCAGTATGTCTACTGTGCCAGGAAAATAAAATATATGATTGTGGAAGAAAAAAAAGCTGGCTCCTATCTTTTTTTGGCTGGCTTTCAGATGCAGACCAAATTTGTCAACCCCCGGAATGAAGATAAAAAATCCAAATACAAGTTTGATTTGGAATTTTGATCTTCACTCCATATCAAATTACCACAAGGTTATTGTATAAATTTTTTTTGTTATTTTATGAGTTATGTTTTATGTAAAAAGGAAGTCCCACTGATTCAC
The DNA here is from genome assembly GCA_009364415.1 of Spea multiplicata. Lineage (NCBI taxonomy): Eukaryota > Metazoa > Chordata > Amphibia > Anura > Pelobatidae > Spea > Spea multiplicata. The sequence goes on along the minus strand of VKOC01034337.1, from coordinate 5,852 downwards.
TTGCGGCTGGTCTAGGGTTGAACACCAGGTATTTTCTTTTATTTTTAGTTATTTATATGCGCTCTTAAATTGTCCTTTTCAGCAGAATGTTCTGTGATACACTTCATATGCATCGGCTTTATAACTTATCATAGCATTTAACATTCAGAATCTGGAATGGCAATGAGAACTTGCTGTTCTCACTTCAATTCATCTTTCATTCCAATGTGTTTCTACTATTTCAAATGCCTATCAGGATTGTCTCGATATATATAAGTTGGACATGCTGAGTACAGAAGAGTAAAATAGCTTTGCAGGTCATAACATGCCTTGAGATCTATACAGGGTCCTTTAAAGATTGTTCTTTTTTTTGGTTGCAAACAATTCCCTGAACCTGCATTGAAGATTTTGAAACATGAATGGGCAATGTTAAACCCAGTAGGGTTAATAAACTATTCTTTTTTCACTTGCCCCAGATAAAAGAGCTTTAGTCACATGAAAATACCTTATTTATAATGGCTACTTTGGATTATATCAGTGTATGTTGTATAATATGGCAGTAAACCGTAAAATTGGTAACATTATTTGTATAGTTTATAAATTGCTACAGTGTGTCTTGTTCAAAGGCCTAATAAAAAGCTAACCGACATCCACTGTTTTGATTTTATGAGCATTAGTAATTTTGTGCTGCAGAAGCAGTAGGGTTTCTTCCACCTTCCTTTCGGGCCTGGCTATTATCTGAGCTTCTGTTCTTTCATTATTTTTTCAGGTGAAGCAGATAATGGAAGAAGCTGTCACCAGGAAATTTGTCCATGAGGACAGCAGCCACATTATCTCGTTCTGCGGTAAGTTCTTTGACAGAATGAAACACCAGTCTGTGGTATATCTTCTGTGTTCAGATCAAACAGCTCTGCAGACATCCCCTAACGAGTGGTGTATAAGCATGAGGCTATAAATGGGACACTTTGGTGTAGATCATTGTGATTGTTTTTATTAATTGACCACAATGATTATTTAGCGCTTTTCTCTAGCCTTTATAGTTACTTGACCAATTAGAACATTAAAAATGACAGCATATTAAATGTAAAATGAAAGAATACATCATTTAGATACATTTAATGTTATGCAGGATGGTGGCATGGGGTGTCAGGTCTGGAGGGTAGAATCTTCTCTGCTGCAAAACCAGATGGATATTACCCTACTGGGTTATCTAGATACCCAGTGCACCACTGCCGAGTGGGCTGGTAGGGCAAATTGGACATGTCCCTTGTAACGGACCCATTAATCTTTACCCAGCACCATCCTTTCTTCTGAGGCCATTTCTTGCTTTTTAAACTTGATTGTAAAGTTGTCTGTTGGGATCTTAGCTTATGTGTTCACTTGTCTAGTCCTGATTGTTCAAGAAAACACCACTATTTACATAAATAGATGTTTTTCACTTAAGAAAAAGCATATATTGAAGAATATACAGGTGCTCTTTACAACGCAACATCGCACTCCATATTCCATGGTTTTGTTCTTTCCTTGAACAAGGAAAGATTAAATGTATTATTACACATAAACCAAACAAATATCATCAATGTTTTGCATTTCATCTAATACAACAGTATACTTAATAGATTCTCTTAAATAACGGAAACTATTATTAACCATTTTTGAAAGCACATGAGATCTGATCCTCTCTGGGAGTCTTTTCCTTGTTAATTTACTCCTTGCATTAAAAATATATTTTCAGCAGTAACGTGAAAACTGGGAATGTAGCCACATTGTTATTGCATCTAGATGAAGTTGTAAACCTCCATGGGCTGTTACCTCTGTTTCATTGCTAGGCACTGGAACTAATTACCTTTTTCGTGCCTAACTATTTGTCTCTTGTTCGTGCCAAGAAACCGTTTTCAGAAAGGGCTGTTAGAAGGGCTTTGTCGAAGATGACCAAAAAGTAGGTGAACAGGTTCACCGTGAACAATTGCACAATTGTCATGATCTGCGAAGTGCAACACAAGAAAGTCCTGAGACACATGAAAGGAATCCACTCACCAGCGGGCCGGGCTTCTTTAATGCACTCTATTAATTACGGTCTATAATGACTGAATCACAGAAGTTTTATCATACAGGGAAATGTTTAACTCCAACTATCATATCAACAGCTTAGTGTTTTCTTTAAATTTCCATGTAGTCCCTGTTGCAGGCCTGGTCCTGTTCTGCTGTTGGTTGGCATTAGTTATACTGTATATTTAAATTAGATTATTGTTGTAACATTCACAAGTTTGAAACAAACTACCGTATTTGCTCGATTATAAGACGAGGTTTTTTTCAGAGCAAATGCTCTGAAAAATACCCCTCGTCTTATAATCGAGGTCGTCTTCTAATCAGACCTCAAAGATGTCTGCTGGGGCCAGGCTGCTCACCGGTGCCGGAAACTAGAGCTTCACCTGCAAACACCTGCTTAGTAAATACACCGAAAAATTACATTCTCCTTTGCTTCCTCAGTGACCACTGCATGTGTCCCTGCATGCTTCACTGCCTATATCTCCCTTCTTCCCTAAGCCACTCACATAGAATCCCTTGGTACTATTGGTAGCGATTAATAAAAATAAATTGTTCTTTAACACTCCACCTAAATTAGTTCATTACAATGAATCAAAGCACCTACTTCAGGTTATTTGAAGCCATGTTTTTACAGTATTGTGAACTGTATTATAAAACCACCAATCATACCACGCATCTGGCTCATTGTTTCATAGGGATGTAGAAATCTAAGAAACGCTAAGAGGGGTTAACATTAATTAGTAAATTAGTAGGTCATTTAATGATTTACTTTTCAAGTGCATTGCTGTAAATTATATTTCCGATAATAGTCATATTATTTCTCAGATTTGTGAAGCTTAAAAAAAAAAGCCCTTAAAATTGTACTTAATCCAAGAGTAATGTATTGAGCTATCTCTCAAGTAATGTTGGTCACAGCCGGCAGATCTTTTACTTTTTTATAGTAAACTAGTCGTTAATGGTTAAAGGATCAGAAAAATCAATTCTAGTCTTTGCTGCTCTTTCATCTGAAACAAAGAAGTAGACGAGGGCCCTCTTGGGGAAATGTATACTGTAATGAAATGTCATCTGGACAGTAATATTTCTCAACAAATGCAGCAATCAGAATCATTGTTATTTCCCTGAATGATCCAGTATGTGAGTGCCAAAGAAATCTACCATCACGTATCAGCACTCTGCAAATCAATTTTGAGGACTTGCTGAAGTTAACTCAGAATATTCTTGTTAAATGCTAGGGATTCAGAATAACTCATCTTCGTGTTTTCATATACTAATTCTTATTGACGTTTGGATTGCATAGATAGCACTGTACTGTAGCATATTATTGGTTGGGTGCATGCTTTTAGGAAGTATAGGCTAGGGGACAACACTAAATAGATGACAATGACGTAATCATGACAATGAAGTGATACAGTAGCACCTATAGGCTGTGCAGACAGGCCAGGCTAATCCAAAAAATCCATGTGAATACATCCTGCCGCAAAGCCAGTTGTGGTGGATGGTTTGTGTTGCCGGTGGTTGGGGAAATATTTCCTGCAAGAAAAGAAGTTTTAGCTAACTCAAACATGACGACGAAATTTACGTGTGAACATTTTAGTGACTGATGTTCGATGTCCAAATAATAAGGTATGGAATTAAGCTTTGGTTCTTCTAGCTAACTCTGAAACATGACGACGAAATCTAAATGGGAACATTTTAGTGACTGATGTTCAATGTCCAAATAATAATTAAGGTAGAGAAATGAAGTTTTCCTTTATCGTGCATCCGGCATCTGCTGAATCACAAATTCGATTTTGCCAACTTATTTCTCATTTTAAGGAAATACTGCAGCAGTCAGGTGGCAGAACACAAAATATGCTTGTGGAATGGGTATGAGCAATCAAGTACCCATTCATTGAGCAGATCATGAATTTGCTTCATAGACAAGACAGAAAAAACAAGTATTGAATATTTCACTGTTAAGCTCTTACCTATTTTATTAAAACACACATAGAGTGGGGCCTTTCATTCGCTCTCTTTTAAAGGGATTTCTCGTTCGTGGACTTATTGATAATTAACCAAACATACTGTATGCAAATAAAATGCATCCATAGTCTGCAACTTAATCGCTGCCTCTTATGAAAATAATTGTTTCAGATGCTTTTATATGATTGTTAGCCTAGATAATGAGGATAACACACCACCTTATTGTAAGTTATCCTCTTTTATTAAAAGAGAAACAGTGCAATTGGCCTGCAACGCAGATTCTTATTACTTACTAATGAAATCTGTTCAGCCTTAGTTTCCATCTGCTGCGTCATGAAGCATGGACATGACATTTGAGGGACTGACAAGGAATTGGACTATTGGAACATGATGTTATCACTATAGCAACCAAAGAAATATCCCTGCTTCATCAGGTGGTTGCTGAACAGAAGGTTTGGTAACACGGGACGTAGGATGTTTACCAGTGGCAACCCCATCTCCCATCAGGATAAGGACTTTTCTGCTTCCCGGTGTACAAGGGACACCCTTAAATCAAACGCGCAGGATAGGAAATCCTGATGATAGTTTGCTATGGTGATGCGGTACCTTCCAAACCTTTCTCCCAGAATTGCTGCGTATACAAGACTCCCATTGCTCTACACCATGCACTTAAAGACCACTTTTATTATATTGTACATTACTAAGAAACTATAAGATATGTCGCCTTTACGAAGAAAAACTATTTTTAAATAGACATAACAGACGAAAACATATCTTAATCCTGCATATTTTGAGGATGTGTGCCATGTGATGTGGAAGAAGCCCATCCATACCAAGGAAATGTATTGATATGTGGGTGTTCTTTTTCAACATTGTTGTTGTTAGGTATATTTATTTGGGGTTTCACATTGGGTAATTTATATATTATAACTGTATGTGGCTATTCCTCAGGTGGTCATACTATTAGTTATAAATCAGACCACCATCTAAGCAAAGTAAACATCATAAAGACATGTATTGTGTCAGACTCCCCAAGATCCATACCTTAGATATATGTTTTTGAATGGTATTCGTTTAGGTATGCGCTGAATTCCTGCTTTGTCTTGTGAACTAAACAAACTAAAGTTACAGTAGTACCTTTAGTGCTTCTTTATTAATCTCTCAAGAAGAAGAGACTTTCACTAAAGCCTCAAAAGCAGCACTTCGCGGAGCATCCACCATTTTAATATTTTTTTTTCGAAAAATACTTTACTCCTTTAGACAATTTATTATTTTTATACAAATTAAGTAATTTTCAGGCTTGTGTAACATTTCTTTAACATATTCGACAATATTAAGTTATGTGGGGAAAAAATCAAAGTGCCATTTTGTAAATATCAACTGTCATTTAAATCTGAACTTAGAGGCATGTTTAGAATTTACCATTAAAATGGCAACTCAAAATGTTTCATTTGTAGCAATTGGCTCCCCTTTTTCTATCACCCTTCACGTAACATGTCACATATAAAAACTTTGCTCTGAAAACTTCAAACACAAAACTTTCCTATAAAGATGTTTTCCATTAAATGCAGGACATTCAATAATGTAAGGTAAGTGTTATGCTCTCTCAGGGACTGCGCAATATGCGTTAGAATAAATGTGGATTCCTAGACTTCTTCGGAGCAGGGGCGTACCTAGAGTATTTGGCACCTGGGGCGGATCCTGTATGTGGCACCCCCCACACACACTTTAAAACTGCATAGCTTCTACTGTTATATACCGGCGCAGACACTGAACGTGGTACAGCATTACTGTTATCATTATATACTGAGGCAGACATTGACGGTGGTACAGCATAACACTTATCACTATATACATATATA
>VKOC01034336.1:0-14856 GCA_009364415.1 Spea multiplicata | reverse complement strand
ATATTTCTTATTTTATTGGGTACGTAGAAACAAGGCAAACATCTTAAATGTATTGTATTAGTTTTTATTTATACGTATAGAATAAATTTTGCTCATGATTCCCGGAATATTACTATTACCGATAGTATAGGATAGGATATGTACAGCATCCCAAGAGTTACATTTGTCCAGATGCAAGGACGTCGACACGCAGCCCCATTCAGCTACTACCAGGAAGCCGATACGCGGCTTCTGGACGAACTAGAACGTGATGATGCCCTTCTTTATGATGGCGCACGGGACGACGCAGCGTGATGGCGTACCCGGAAGGATCTATTTAAAACGGACAGCCGACCATACAAGACTTTTTTATGATTTTATGTGTCATTTGATTTATTTGTTCTCCTGAGGAAGCCGACGATCTATCGGCGAAATGCGGCGAGAATAAATTGGAGAGAATTTATCTGCATTTATCGGATGATTCATTTCTATATGCTTTTGCACAATACTCGTTGAGTTGTGCTTCATCCTAATTGTAAGTGTAAACTGATCTTTTAAGATCAACTTATAGAAGATACTGCACCATCCTGGTTTGTGTTTGCTTTTCAGAATACAGTCTTTGGAAGCTTGCACTCTGATGAGTCTACTTTATCCAGTCCTTTTGTGAGTGCGATTGATATTATAAAACATTCTTGATTATTTTACATATTACACTATTGGTTGTGTTTTTGTTTTCTTCCCCCATGTTTATGTGCTCCAATATTTCCTGTTTGTTCCTGTATGCACTTTGAGGAAGAGTGTTTTTTGGTAGCTGCTTTCATTGTGGGGAAGTATTAATTTGTATTTTTACTTTACACGTGGAACATTGGTTTTTTCACTTTTAACCATGGTTCCCACAAAAAGAGCTTAACAGGAAAAGATATTGCTGCTATTAAGATTGCACCTAAATCAACTGTTTATCAGATCATCAGGTACTTCAAGGAGAGATGTTCAATTGTTGTGAAGAATGCGTCAGGGCGTACAAGAAAGTCCAGCAAGCGCCAGTACTGTCTCCTAAAGTTGATTTCGCTGCGGGATTGGGGTGCCACCAGTGCAGAGCTTGCTCAGGAATGGTAGCAGGCAGGAAGGAGTGCATCTGCACGCACAGTGAGCCAAGGACTTTTGGAGGATGGCCTGGTGTCAAGAAAGGCAGCAAAGAAGCCACTTCTCTCCAGGAAAAAACATCAGGGAGGGACTGATATGTTGTACAAAGTACAGGGATTAAAGTAATTTTCTCTGATGTTTGGGGCAATCGGGAAGAAAGCTTATCCGGAGAAGACAAAGTGAACGCTACCATCAGTCCTGTATCATGCCAACAGCAAAGCATCCTGAGACCATTCATGTGTGGGGTTGCTTCTCAGCCAAGGGAGTGGGCTCACTCACAATGTTGCCTAAGAACACAGCCATGAATAAAGAATGGTAACAGCACATCTTTCAAGACCAACGTCTCCCAACCATCCAAGAACAGTTTGATGGCAAACAGTGCCTTTTCCAGCATGATGGAGCACCTTGCCATAAGGCACAAGTGATGAGTAAGTGGCTCTGGGAACAAAACATTGAAATATTGGGTTCATGGCCAGGAAACTCCCCAGACCTTAATCCCGTTGAGAACGTGTGGTCAATCCTCAAGAGTTGGACAAACAAAAACCCACAAATTCTAACAAACTCCAAGCATTGATTATGCAAGAATGGGCTGCCATCAGTTAGGATGTGGCCCAGAAGTTAATTGATAGCATGCCAGGGTGGATTGCAGAGGCCTTGAAAAGAAGGGTGAACACTGTAAACATCGACTCTTTGCATTAACTTAATGTAATTGTCAATTAAAGCCTTTTGAGACTTGTAAAAGGCTTGTAATTATACTTCAGTATACCATAGTATCTGACAAAAATATCAAAGAACAATGAAGAAGCTAACTTTGTGAAGAGCAATCTCAAAACTTAAAACCATGGATCCAATTAAATATATTCCTTTGGCTTCTTATTTCCTTAACAACTTCCTTAGCAGCCACGAAAACAAGGCCAGACCCACACACATGGGACAAGAAATGAAGCAAAAAGCCAAATAAATAACCGGATATCACAGACAGAGGTACAAAATCGATACGCAGAAGGGAAGCCAGGCAAGCAAATGGTCAAAATCACAGGAAACAGACTCACAGCAATACTGAAGCACGAAGACCACAACAGAGTAACTAGAGAGAGCACTTCCTGATTTTTAAATCCACTACCTTCCCAAAGCTCTGCCCCTCAGATGACATCACTGCAGCAAGCCTCCTGCCCTGCCTAGCTGCGCCCCCTATGATGTCAGCAGGACCAGAGATTTCTGAGACTGGCGGGTGCGAGCAGACGTCCGTCCGCACTTTTCCGGTACTGAAGGAGTAACACTTAAAACAGGATCAACAGCAAGGACTGGAAAACAAAGCAAATAAGTAACAGCAGATCTGGCCCAAAGGACCATTGCAGCTGGGCTTTATTCTCTGTAGAGAAAATAGGATGCTATGCCAGCCTGGACACTATTTGAGGTACACCTTAATGGTGCTTGTCACGAATGCGCACTAGCCCATGCGGGCACGTGACTTATTTTAGCGGTAAGAGGGTCTAAATCACTATCTGTCTTCACTAGACTGGAAAATAATGATTAAAAGCCCCGCTTACACCCTACCCACTCTAATATAAGAATAACGCTGCCACCAAACCAAACCTGGTTAAAACACTCAACTTACATTTAATCTACTGTCCCCAAATAGCTTATAAAAGATACCCGAACATGCAGATTAGCCAAGCATCTATGCAAGCTACAGACTTTTAAATAAGGCTCTTCGAAGAAAATGAAAAAATACTCACAGTACATATAAAAAAGATATTAACAATGTAATCACACAAACATATAAAAATAAAAGGGAGAAAAATTAATAGAAATCCTACTTCTATTCCCGGGGGAGCTTCCGGCAGGAAAATGGAAACTTATTTCAAAATTAGATCTTGGGCCCCCAAAATAAGCAACCTTTAATTCCCAAGTCCAGGGTACTTTATACCTCTTTAGGCCTCTGAAATGAACGGAGAGGAAAGATAGGAGCGGCTACGAGCTAGGGCCACCTTTTTGATACCTAGCAAAGGGGTTTTTCCATTTACAGCACCCTACATCAAGAAAAGCTTGATATCTTGAAGTATGGATTTTCTATAAAGGTTATATTTTCGAATTCAAACTTGTCAGAATTTCCTCTTTCCATGAAGACCTTACATGGTCAGTATGAAATCTAACACAGCAGACTTTTGTTTATCGCTAAAACGATCTGGTGTCATTCTGTTAAGGCAGTCCCTTGCTAATTTCATTGCTTCCTCTTTGATGCATTTTTATGTTACACTCCCTCTGTCTCTTCTTTCCTTCGAGCGAAAATAATGATAATAATGATATCCCATATTCTTTCCTGATGCTTTCTTATGCTGCAAATCATTCAGCATTTTAGCGGCCCTTCTTTGAACTCTCTCTTGAATGCCTATATCCTTCTGAAGACCTTGAGAATTGTACACAAAACTGAAGATGAGATATGATCTGTAACATTGCATAACCATTTTTGTCTTTTGTGCTACTAATGCAATACGATTCAACCATTGCTTTCCACCACTTTGTTGCATTGCTTGTCTGCATTTAAAGGAACTGTTTCACATAGGGGGACTCTTAAAATACTCCCAGATATGTTTTGCATCATGCAGAGAGAAGCAAAGCTGTCATTTTGATTTTCTCTAACCACATGTAGCCACGCTCACCAGCCATTTCATGCTCATGGATGTGAAATAGTAAATGTATTTACACAGTGACTGTGATTAAGTGAGGTATTCTGCATGATAGGGTTGATGAGAGTTAGAAGTGTTCAAAGGTAACACTCCTTCTGTGAAGACAGGACAAGATCCATCTGCTTTTACTGATCTTGTTCTGTTCATGCTTGCCCTGATGTCCCAGCAGGGGCGTACCTAGAGTATTTTGCACCTGGGGCGGATCCTGTATGTGGCACCGCCGCCCCCACACACACTTTAAAACTGCATAGCTTCTATTGACAAACATTGAAAGGGGTACAGCATAACTGTTGTCATTATACACCTGGGCAGACATTGACGGGGGCGCAGCATAACACCTATCACTATATACTGAGGCAGACATTGACGGTGGTACTGCATAACTGCTATAATTATATACTGAGGCAAACATTGACAGGTGGTAACAGCATAACTGCTAACATTATATACTGAGGCAAATAATGATGGTGGTACAGCATAACTCTTATCATTATGTACTGAGGCAAACATTGACAGTGGTACAGCATGACTGTTATCGTTATATACTGAGACACTCTGAAGCAAACATTGACGGTGGTACAGCATTACACCTATCACTATATACTGAGGCACACATTGATGGTGGTACAGCATAATCCCTATTGCTGTACATTGAGCCAGACATTGACAATAATGCAGCATAACCCCTATCACTATATACTAAGCCAAACATTGATGTGGTTTAGGCCTACCACTTCAGTGTCTGGCTTAGTATGCACTGAAATGAAAATTCTGGACCGAAACCGAAAACTCTGCATTCACTTGGCCGAAATCGGAAATACCCCCGAACCTTTAAAAACAAAAAAAAAACACTTTTATTAAAAGTAAGTAACACACCAAAATTAGACGAAAAAATAAATAACAATATTAATATATATATATATATACGGTATATGTATGTATATATATATATATACATATATATATGTTAACAGCAATCACAATCCTATCATGTTTTTCTACCTTTTCTCTGTCACTTTTCCTCCTCCTCTTCGTTCTTCCCGTTGGCTCTTCTGTGTCCTGTCCTTCCGGTCATATCCCGGCTTCAGTGTTGTGCGCTGGGATATGACATCAAATCTCAACGCACAGCATCAGTTGCCGCGCGCGCATTTCACTGGAGCAGGGTCGGAGGTCTGCATTAACAAACCTCCCGCTCCCTTGATTGTCTTTAAGCTGATTAGACCTACAGAGAACTACAGGGATTTTAAATCTGGCGCCATCTAAAGCCACGCCCCCAACAGTGCATCAGGGGCGTCTGACTCACGGACGTCCCTCTGACTCACGGATCAAGCCGTGAGAATTGTCTGCACCCCTAGTGGAGACCGGCGAACCGGTAAGTAAACCTCTCTGGGGATTCCTAAGGCAGCGAGCAGATTTTATTCTGATCGCTGCCGAATCCCCAGACCTGTCATCCTGCTTCCTGCACTGGCGATCAGGTTGCCGATTGCCAGTGCAGGGAGATCGGGGACTCTGGACCCCACGGTTATTACGTGCGGACGCCCGCCCGCCGGAGACGGAGTCCGAGCTCTCCTGCTCTGGTCTCCCTGACCCGCGAGTGGATCGCCGGACACGAGATCCCGGGACCATGACCGGACCCGCGACCGGACCCGGGACCGCGACACAACCCGGGACCGCGACACTCCACTTCTGCATTTATGCACCACAAACTGCCAGAAAACCCCTTTGTAAAGTCCATTAAGAAAAGCGTGGCTACATTACTGGGTGAGGCCCATATGCACATTCATGCACATACACATACGGACTCATGCTAACACTCACTCCATCTCACACCACTTACACATACAGGCTCACACATAAACACATCTATGCTCATACACTTACACATACAAATACATGTTAGCACACAAACACTTGTACATTCATGGAAAAGAAAAAATATTGGTGCGCTAAGCTAGTCTCAGGCTCAACTAATACAAATGTATAATACGAGGCCTACCTGTCCTGGGAGCTCACCATTCTGCATACGGGACCCATCTCTCGTCGGATTGTTACATTCACAAACTTATGCATACATACAAACATACATAAATGCATACACATTGATACATACTCTTTTATTTACTCATACTCATCCATAATCCCTCCTGCAACCCCTTACTTATCCTGCACATTTCTCTATGGTGCTCGCACATTGTAAGAGTGGTTTCTCTTTTACCGCCCAGGGAAACATAACATAACATGATATAACATGGAAATGTGAATGCATTACTTACCCTAGTAACCAGGTCCCAGGGGGTGTTTCGTGGGAGAATGTTACTCTGGGTGTGCATTCGTCGCTCCAAGACCGACGTGTGTAAGGGGGTATAAGTCCGGTTAGGGGCAGTTTTGGGTCCAGTGATTTGCCCAGTGCGGGTGTTGAGGGAGTTTTGTGTCATTCTCCTTGGGTTGGCGGGCCCATTATTGGTGCGTCTGGATAGGCAGTTTTTGTCCCATTTTCAGTTTGTTAGGGTGTCTTTTTAGGTGGGGGGGGCAACAGAGGCGGCTATGGTTGGCTTGTCGGATGCATCGTTGCAGCGTATTGGGCACTGCCACTCAGGGCGTTTTCGGTCAGATTCGGCCTCAGGTGTGGCTCGTGAGCCATTCCTTTATTTTCTGGGCAGAGAAACAGGCGGCGGTGAGGCAGGATGGTGTGCGACTGGGTTTTTCTCCGTGGTGGCTGAAGTTTGATGGTTTGGGAAGCCTGGGATGCTCTGAGTAAAGCTTCTTCTGGGGTTGGTTTGTTTCTCTAGGTTGTTAGGTTCCCCAAGGGTTTTGGTTGTGCATAAAGGGGGCGATTTGAGGGCGACTCCTGTTCGGTCCTTGGGTGATATGATTAAAAGAGATTTGTCCCGTTTTTTTGTGTTGTTTCCTGGGTGCGGATTGTTTGGTGGGAGGTGATTGCGTGGAATAATTGGTGACAGGTTCATAATCAGCGGGCTTTGGAGCGGTCGAGGGTGAAGTTGAATAGGTGAATTTCTACGTTTGTCTCGGAGATTGGTGGAGTGACAGAACCGCATAGTTTTTGAAAAGGACGCAGCCAACCTTATCCCTACTGATGGGGTGCATTTGATTGTGGGTGGCCTTGACTTTTTAGCTTGGCGTTGCAGGAAGCGGTGGAACATGGCTTTGGTGTGTGGGGACGCCTGCTCATTTGAGGGGTTGGTGCGTCCTTGCTAGTAAAAGAGTGGTTGTAAGTTACGGTTATTGTGCTGGTGTGAAGGAAGGCAAGCCAATTAACCTAGCAGCACTTCAACATACCACTGGTTTGGAAGACTGTTCGTCTTAATGGCACAAATGGGGATTAATGGAGCTTTCCATTTCTAATTAAAATATATTGATAAAATTCATACATGTATGACTGTGACTCTTCCAGACTACTTGGAAATAGGAATCAGCAATCTTCATTGTCATCTAGATCTCCCACACTAACAAATGCTAGTTACAAATAGCATTGTGTAAATTTTTTTGTGAAATATGATCTCATTCAAGGACCTTCCCTTCTTTTTTGCATATGCTACATGATAGATGACTGCAAACAGCAAGTACACTGAAGGGTACTGCATGATTGAAAGTGGAATTAAAAAACAAGATATGTAGCTACCCTTTTCATAGGAACTTCATTTTAATTCAAAATATATTAATATATTTCATACACGTACAGGAACCTTCATTGTCATAAAGATCTTCATATGCCACCACATGCTGGTTACTCCTAGCATGTACATCTCTGTTCGAAATATGATCTCATTCAAAGACCTCCCCTACTTTTTGCATATGCTACATAATAGATGACTGCAAAGAACACGTCCGCTGTGGAAGAATTAATGTACATGCTTTAAAAATATATTTTTGTTTTTAAATAGTTCTAGTATTTGCATTGTATAGTTTTCCAGGAAGCTGCATTAGTCATTTGTGTGTGTTCTAGCCTTTTTATTGTAACCTAGTTTTCAAAACAACCTGACTCCTTATGTTACTACTTTGGAGTCAACAATAGGGTGGTTACTTGCCCTGCCAGGAACTTGGACAAATACAATTTTATGGAGGAACAGACTACATGAGCATTCCATATAGAATTATCTGTGTTGTGTTTGAGCAGCTTCCAGGACTGCAGATTGAGGGCATTTATTGAAACAAATTCATGCGTTTTATTAATTTCTTTAATGCAAAAATATATTACTGTATACAGCACTATATAATGGTCAAAGAAAAATATAAAATGTTCATTGGAACTTCCCCTTATGTAATATGTGTTCTTTATTTACAGTTTTCAATATAATTAAAAAATGTTCACTGTTTTAATGTGGATGAATCAGTTATAGTCACAACAATATATTCTTATGGGCAGACCAGCAATTAAAGATTTTAATATTTTTGCTGTTTTCCATATTTTGTGTGTACAGTGTATAGTATGTAAAGTACATGTCAGATATATACATATAATTGAGTGTAAAGGCATTGGAGATACAAGTTATTATTTGATAAATTAAGAGCAGCAGAAAACACAAAATGTAACACCTCTATTATAATGCAGTCCATGCCTTTATTGCTATATTTAACACGTTATTTCTCAGGATATGGCAGAGCTTATAATAAAAGTTGCTGTAATAAGTAATTTTATTCAATGAATAAAATGAATGAATAATTGAGGGTGTAATGAAATAAAGGGACTTAAGGATTGTGAAATAAACTTATATTTTTACTGATTATACAATATTGTGAACAATAATTACACTGAATCCAAAAAAATATTTTAGCAGGGCCCCTGAATCCTGTCTGTCTCCGTTGCTAAGCCTGCCCATCTCTTACATCACATAAAGGCGTCTTACCTTTCAGCTTTTCTAGTAACTCTAATCACACCTATCACACAGAAGACCTTACTCAATCACACTAATTGACCATCATTGTGTTAAAGTGGATCTGTAGTGATTTGCTGTTTTCTTACAGGTTTGAGCAAGAAATGGCAAGTGGGAAAGGCTGTAGACAGACTGCTGTGATGTAATACCCAGAGGAGGGCTTTGGAAGAATGACAGGGCTTTGTTGCTAGGCAACTGTGGTATTTAAATAAACTTTTAAGCACAGTTTTTAAAAGACTGAATGGGAAGCATTAAAGAGAAAAACAAAACGACGGCCTTCTTTTACTTCTCTTTGCATGATGCAGAACTTTTCTGGGGATATTTTAAGAGACACCCTATGTGGAACAGCTTATTTAATACATATGGTATCAATCACGAAGAACCTATTATCAGTATTAATGATGATTAATCTATGTTTTGGATATGACCCTGGAAGACATGGCCTCCTGACTGTCAATGGACACTTTGCATATTAAAAGAATCCATTCTCTATGAGGAGATACAGGCATATGGTAAATTAGTCATCCGGTTTGAGTATTGAAGATAGCTGTAGAGGCAACTCATCTGTAACGTTTCACACCTTGCAGAGGGCACTGGTTGGAGTCCTAGCTTCAAAAGAGGAATTCATGTTGTAAAACCATGTACAGTCCTATACAATCAGATTAACCCCTCTCATACTGAAATTGGACATGCCATCAATAAAAAATTCATATGTGCACTACACAAATTGCCATGATACTAAGAGCTGTCAAAATGTGAGTGGATGTGCGCTGCTCACCCATAACCATAACCTAGTGCTGTCAGCATATGTAGGGGAACACATCTAACAGAGAAATTATTACTGGAAGGCATGTTGCTTGACTCTTCCAGGTCTATCTCATCATCTAAATCCAGGTCATCCTCAACAAGATTGTTGATGACCATATATTTTTCCATTCTGGGCAGAAGGTGAAGTAAGGTCCACTCCTGCGACAAGTAGACCTTCTTTCTGGCAGTCCTTGTGGTAGTGGTAGCACTAGGGGCAGTAATGGTGGCTTTTTACAATGCTTCACCACAAAATTGCTTACAAGCCATCTTTGCTCTACATCCTACCAGCACATGACCCCTCCGTAACTCCTTGGTTGTAACTAAAATCATGCCTTAATTTTGTAGGTGAGGTGGACAAGATTTTAGCACTAGTAGTACACTGAGGATGTTATATACTGCTGCATGCCACTTTTGGTAGTTCAGCTTATGACTCAGAGTAAGAAGGCTTCTGCCTACTCTGTACTGCTATACCAGGGGCCACCAAACTCAAGAAAACTGAAATTACTCCTTCTCACAGGCATTTTCAAATGTTTTGTACTTGTCATTAAGGTGTGTGAGGTCCCTTCTCAGGGACCTCACACAGTTAAATGCTAGATTTTGTTGTGCACAAATTTGAGGTTTGGCTGGTAGTGTAAATGGACAACTATCTTCAACAAATCCACTAAACGAACAGTTTCTAAATTTTAAACAGCTGAAACACGGTGATACTGCAGGCAAGCCGAGTAAAATTGTTTTTTCACCAATAT
Organism: Spea multiplicata; assembly: GCA_009364415.1. Taxonomy (NCBI): domain Eukaryota; kingdom Metazoa; phylum Chordata; class Amphibia; order Anura; family Pelobatidae; genus Spea; species Spea multiplicata. The sequence goes on along the minus strand of VKOC01034336.1, from coordinate 4,599 downwards.
TTATCAATTCATTCAATAAGATTTAAAAATAATAAAAAACATTTTAAGTTGTCCACAAATTAGATGTTTTGCTGGTAGTCACAGTGTGTGCAAGCCCAGTACATTGCACGTTTTTGTCACCAATACTCTTTAATCCACCCCACACCAGTACATTTTCTGCACTAAATTAAACTATTTTTAATTATATTTAGTATCATAGATGAACAATAAGCATCAATCTCAGACTCTGCTAACTGTCAGTAACTGCCTTACACTAACTCTCATCAGTCTGTAACTGCTACAAGCAGTTACAAGTTAAAATGGCTTCAGCACAATTATAAATCTACAGCTTGTCCCTTTCCCTTGTAAATGCTAATTGGCCAGAGTGAATAAAAAGGAAAAAAACCACAGATTGTTGGCAGGACCAGACTGGGAATGAAAAGCAGCCCTGGAAATATTTGGACATCAACCCCATATATTTTTTTGCGTGATTGAGGTCATGTACCCACATGCCACACCAGGGGCATAACTAGAAACCACCGAGCCCTGCAGGGAAAATTGCCCCAGGGCACCCCAACTTCGCCAGCAGTGCCACCGCTAGCAGTGCCATGTTCAGCACTTTTGCCATATGTTTTCATCAGTTTCATCAGGGACCTGCCTCATTTTTGGAGAAAAAGGCAATTCTTGTTAAAAATCAAGCTCCTTAGGCTTAATACAATGTTTCCGGGTCTCTTGGATCTGTGTTGGAGGTGTGGGCTGTCAGTGGGGACGGTTCTTCATATCTGGTGGGAATGTCCTATTATTGTCCCTTCCTTTAGGGAATGGGTAACAAGGGTATAAGATGTGCGAGCTATGGAGGAGTTTGTAGCCAACGCTGATTAGCTTGGTGAACAGCACCGACGGACTTGGTTCTATTGGTCCCGATTTCTGTCAGATCTTCCCACTTGTCCGCTATCGGGCTAATTGGTATTGTTAGGCTGATTATTAGTGCTAGATCTCTTCATTGGGGGGCTGTATACATGTTTGCAATGCTATTTTCTGGATTCCCCTGCGTCAGGGTGTTGCAATGTACCGTTATATCCATTTGTTGTCCTCTTTTTTGTTCTTCCCCTCCCCCTTTCTTTTCCTTTCCACTGTTTTCCTTGTTTCTATGTTGTTATAAAACCCAATAAAACTTTGATTGATAATTTAAAAAAAAAAAAATCAAGCTCCTATGAATCTGAATGTCTAGTGTACAGGGGACCCTGCAGGGGACCTGCATCCTACTCTCTGATGCGCTGAGACAGCCTCCCCTGCCAGCACTTCCCACGGGGGGAGTGCCGGCAAGGGAGATTGTTAAAGCACATCGCGCAGACAGCCGGCAGCGGAGGTTGCTTACACTCGCATCGCCGAAGATGGTGAGCGTCTGCCCGATGTACTTTAACAATCTTCCTTCCGGACATTGTCTACACGTATCGCGCAGATGTCCCCTGCCGGCGCCACTAGACACCAGGGAGACTGCATTGGTAAGTCTAGGGGTGGCATATCTACGGAGCAGAGTGGCAGCATATCTCGGGGGGGTCAGAGGGCAGCATATCTGGAGGGGCAGAGTGGCAGCATATCCCAGGGAGGGGGCAGAATAGCAGCTTATCTCGAGGACAGAGGGCAGCATATCTGGAGGGGGCAGTGTGGCAGCATATCTCGGAGGGGCAGACGGGCAGCATATCTCGGGGGGCAGAGTGGCAGCATATCTCAGGGAGCAGAGTGACAGCATATCTGGGGCAGAGGGGCATATCTATAAGTAAGGTGCATTAAAATGGGTATTGGCTATTCCACTATTGTGTATTTTTTCTAAAAATCTAAATTTTTCTTTAAAAAAGCACCTAACTTTTAGGGTGCGGCCTATAATCGAGCCAATATGGTATATATATATATATATATAGGTTTTTATTTTTTGGTCCAATTCTGATGTGTTTACCACACTTTTATTAAAAGCAAGTAACTGTCACGCACAGCGTATGGTAGAACCTGTAATCAGGTAGAACAGCGTGTGCAAGTCCAATAGACAGAACACCAGAGTCCAGTACAGAATAGCCAATGAGCAAGCCAAGGTCAGGAAGCCAGAAGTCAGGATCGTCGTGAGGAAAGCCAGAGTCAAACGCCAGAAAATCGGTAACAGGAACAAGCCGGGTCGGTAACGGGAAATCAACAGGAACACGTACTGAGAAGACACTATGCAAGATAGGTACAACCATCAGAAGGCAAAGCTGGAAGGTTTCTGAGGCTCTTAAATAGGAAGAGGAAGTCCAGACATCTTATTCCCGCCATAATTTCAAAATGCTGTTACGTCACTTCCAGTCCACGGCCATCTTGGGATTGGCGAGGTCTCAAATTCCTAAAAGGAGCGGTAGTACCGGCTGGCGCCACTAGGTGGTGTGCAGAACGTGTACACGCTGCAGGTCCGGACCGGGTTCCAGTAGGCGGCGGCTGCCGTGTGGAGTTGCGGGGTCTTCCACGTCCTTGCGGCGGCAGAAGCTGTCTTGCGGAGGAGGGAGGTCTTCCTCTCCTCCGCGGCGGTTGAAGCTGCTGTGGCAGGGCGGGGGGTCTCCCCCTTCTCCGCGGCGGCTGCGGCTGTTGTGGTAAGGCGGTAGAGGCTGCTGCGGCAAGGTGGGGGGTCTCCCCCTCTTCCGTGGCGGCTGATGCCGCTGTGGCGAAGCCAGCGGTCTCCCTCTTTTCCGCGGCGGCTGAAGATCCGCGGACCCGGAGGAACCGGCAGCCAGGTACGTTACAGTAACACACCAAAATTGGACAGAAAAATTCAATAACAATAACAATATTAATATATATATATGATTACTAACAGCAATCACACTCCTATCATGCCCAGGCAACCAGTACGTGCTAGAACATGGGCACGATACGAGTGTGATTGCTGTTAACAATTATATATATATTATTATTATTATTATCTTTTATTTATATAGCGCCAACAGTTTACGCAGCGCTTAATACAATACATAAATTCAAGGGATATGACAAGACAAGAATTGACAGACTAAGACAAACCGATACATTTGGTGGAGAGAGCCCTGCTCGCAAGCTTACAATCTAGAGGGAAAAATGGGGTGACAAACATAAGGCATAGAGGAAGGGTGAGAGGTATTGTGGGGGGTATCGATGACAAGGATGTTCTAGCAGCTAAGATGGTATGCGTCTCTGAAGAAGTGGGTTTTTAGATGTTTCTTGAATGTCAGGAGGGAGGGTGAATTCTGAAGGTTCCTTGGGAGTAGATTCCAGAGATATGGGGCAGCTCGAGTGAAATCTTGTAGACGGGAAAAGGAAGAGGTGACGAGTGAGGAGGAGAGCCTTAGCCCATGGGAGGAACGTAGGGATCGAGTAGGAGAGTATTTGCTAATGAGGTCAGAAATGTACGGAGGAGCAGTATTGTGGATGGCCTTATATGTCAGTACCAGGATCTTAAATTTAATTCTAAAGGTAATCGGGAGCCAGTGGAGGGTTTCACAGAGGGGGGAAGCAGAAGAGGAGCGACGTGCAAGGAAGATGAGCCTAGCAGCGGCATTTAGGATAGACTGTAGAGGAGAGAGTCGAGACAGTGGAATGCCAACCAGAAGAGTGTTGCAGTAGTCTAGACGGGAAATGATAAGTGAATGAACCAGAGTTTTTGTGGATTCTTGGGTGAGGAATGGGCGGATACGAGAGATGTTTTTTAGGTGCAGGCGGCAGGATCTGGCGAGGGACTGAATGTGAGGGATGAAGGAGAGGTTTGAGTCAAGGATGACCCCAAGGCATCGGGCCTGGTTAGTAGGAGAGATAGTTGTGTTGTTAATGGTGATAGAGAATTCAGGTAGTGGAGTGGAGATGGAGGGAGGGAAGATAATGAGTTCCGTTTTAGAAAGATTAAGTTTCAGGTAGTGTTGTGACATCCATGAAGAAATAGCAGACAAGCAGCTGGTGATCCGGGACATGAGAGATGGAGAGAGATCAGGAGAAGACAGGTAGATTTGGGTATCATCTGCATATAGATGATACTGGAGGCCAAATGAGTTGATTAGTTTGCCAAGAGAGGAAGTATAAAGAGAGAACAGCAGAGGGCCAAAATATATACCGTATTTTCCGGCGTGTAAGACGACTTTTTAACCCACGAAAATCTTCTCAAAAGTCGGGGGTCATCTTATACGCTCAAACTTACCAAGCCGGACTGGAGAATCACGATTCCCCACGAAGCCCCTAACAGGGCACCAAACAGCACGGTCCTCCAGGGTATTAACGCCACATCACAGTTAGATAATCAACCACGATTTATTTGTAGTCCACGTAATGAAGATATTTACTGGATTACATAGTACACAAATTCCCTACAAACAAAAGCCTAGCTCGTTTGAGCACTTACTAACATAAAACTCCCTCACTAAACTAAAACAAAACATAATCCCACCAACCTTTTTGATGGTCTCTTTTGTGCATAGCAAGCTCTGCTGCTTCCAAACAAACTCTCTCTCTCTTCCCTCTGTCCAACAGGTCAGGTTATAATGCAGTCAGTGCAGCTAATTACTTGCAGCTGACCAGTGCATTGGAGTCAGCTTAAACTCCCGGCCTGGAACCCGTGTCAGTCCAGGTGCA
>VKOC01034331.1:0-11913 GCA_009364415.1 Spea multiplicata | reverse complement strand
CAGATAAGAACCAGAAGGCCCATCCCGTCTGCCCAACCTCTGAGTACTCCCCTTTAGTACTTGCCCTTATCCTATATCTAGCTTGGCATTATGCCTATCCCATGCTTGCTTAAATGACTTTACTGTATTAACATCTACCACTTCCACTGGGAGGCTATTCCATGCGTCCACTACCCTTTCCGTAAAGTAATATTGTCTGATGTTACCATTAAACCTTTGCCCCTCTAGTTTATGCTTGTGTCCTCTTGTTGCGGTTTTATTTCTCCTTTTAAATAAACTTTCTTCCTTTACTTTGTTGATTCCCTTTAAGTATTTAAATGTTTCTATCATATCCCCCCTGTCCCGTCTTTTTTTCCAGGCTATATAGATCCTTTAACCTGTCCTGGTAAGGTTTATTTTGTAATCCATAAACCATTTTAGTAGCCTTTCTCTGAACTTTCTCCAACATATCTATATCCTTCTGGAGATACGGTCTCCAGTACTGTACACAATACTCCAAGTGAGATCTCACCAGTGATCTGTACAACGGCATGAGCACTTCCCTCTTTCTACTGCTAATACCTCTCCTTATACAACCGAGCATTCTGCTAGCATTACCTGCTGCATTGTCTACCTACCTTTAAATCCTCAGAAATAATTACCCCTAAATCCCTTTCCTCACACGTTGAGGTGTTTTTTTTTTAATGGTATGTTGATTATTTTTTTATTCTTTCAAGTAACTCTTTCTTTCTTTTTTTCCTCTTTCGCTTTCGAGCAGCGGTATGAAGGTGAAATACAGATATGTTAACTCCCGTCTCATCACCAATAGGTAGGTAAGTATGCGATCTTCTGGCTTCCTGTATTTTCAGATTGTATTTATTTTTGTAAATTTTGCATCAAAGGTGTTTTGGAAAAATGGGAACTGAATGTATTAAGTACATTTTTGATAAAATGTAATTTTGAAATAATTGATATAACTAGTATGTCCCACTTACACATTGCTTGTTGCTGCCAAATATGATGGTTGTTAACTCAATTAATAAAAACCTTGTACTTACTAGGAGCTTGGTATCTGTAATGTGTAATTAAATTATACTGATCATTTCTTTTTTGTATTTATTTCTAGTGAAGAAATGGCCTTTTACAATGGAAATAAAAAAATAAAAGAGATGCAACATTACAATGTGAACATGGTGGTTTGTTTTTGGCTACTCGCACCAGACAGGAGACCATCAGAAAATGCTACTGGCAAGAATTATTTGCATGTCATACTTTAGTAATATTTTTCCGTTTGCTATAGAAGATTGTGACAGTTTAGCCTTATTATTATTTACTGTGGGATATAGGTAGGCTGTGGCAGTGGGAGACGCTCTGTATGCCCGGGTCTCTCAGATAGCTTCATCTGCATATAGCTGTGTAAAAAGTAGACTGTAGATTGCACCTGAGGTTTCTTGATTTTAAGTGGTCAGTTTCTATGCTGGCATTTAACCCCTTGACTGCTAACGACGGCATGGTGCCGTCGCTAGCAGTCCCAGTCAGGTGCTAACGACGGCACCATGCCGTCACTAGCACTCTCCTACCTTGATGGAGGTCTGTGGACCCCCATCACCACCTATCCCGGCGATCTGCCCCTCGTATTGAAGGGCATCACTGGGACCATCCGATCCGGCCGGTAATGACGCGATGACGTCACCGCGCAACTTTATTGAAAACTGACAATTGTCAGTTTTCACGGTATGGGGGCATGCTGCTTAGATGCCTGTATCTCAGGCATCTAAGCAGCTACAGACCTCCAACATATACCGTTGGAAAGGTAATACGGTATGTTTGTAAAAAAAGAATAAAAAGTATTATGTTAAAAAAATAAAAATGTACACAAAAAGTAAAAAAAATGATTTGGGGGTCTCTAAAGGCAGATAAATAAAGATCAAAATTGCCTAGAGACCCCCAAATTAAATTATCTAAACATAAACTGGTTTAACTTTAAAAAAAAAAAAGTTTAAGTATTCTAGCTAAATGATCACTGTGGTAGCCAATGTTACCACAGTGATCATATAGCTATAAAAAGTCACATTCCCTTTTTAAAAATGGCCGATACTAAATTTTAACCCCATGATCCCTTTGATCATGGGGTTAAATTTAGCCAATGGTAGAGGAAGGCAATTTTTGAAATCCTGATGAACTGCAAATATTATTAAAATCAGCCGTTTAGCCTGTAGTACGTAAGTTAACCATGTCATCCCTGGAGCCCCTTGCATTTTTACTGCAAAACTTATTTTTGCTGTAAAAGTGATTTTTTTTTTCTCCCTTTACGATCATCTCTTTGCGATTGTAAGGGGAAAGAATGGTGTGTGTGCTTCTGTGAGTGAATGTATGGAAAGTATGGTGTGTGCTTCTGCGAGTGAATGGAGATATGAAAAGCGTGTGAATGGTCAGTAATTAGGGTTGTAGCCTTGACGTGGCATTACTGCTCACGTAAGAAGTTAAATTATGGCACAAAAAGTACATATTTTCAAAAACTACACCCCTCGGCGCATCAAATGAGGGGCTGCGTGTGTTTCTAGTACAAACCTGCAGTGCGCAAGACACAAATGAACATGTCGCTATGGTTAGAAAAAACATATTTTCTAGCCAAAGCGACATATTCCGTCATTATTTGTGAACTCAACTTTTGTCCTAGAAATACATGTAGCCCCTCATTTGAAGCTCCAAGGGGTGTAGTTTCTTGAAATGTGTACTTTATGTACCCTAATTTAACTTCCCAGATGTCTAGACCACTTTAACTTCCTGATATGGCAGATTGGAGAATCTTGTTAAAAAATTGTCTTAAAACATTTAGGGGTGATGGCTGCATTTAGACAGCTCTAGACAGCTGGGAAGTTAAATTATGGTACAAAAAGTATATCTTTTCAGAAACTACACCCCTTGGCGCATCAAATGAGGGGCTGCATGTATTTCTAGGACAAACCTGGAGTGCGCAAGACATAAATGAACTTGTCGCTTTTAATTTTATTTATTTTTATTTTTATTAGTGTGATATTCACTTATTTGTTGTGCAAGTCAGATTTGTGATGCAAATACAAATAAGACCTCATTTGTTGCGGCTGGGGGTGTAGTTTCTAAAAATATATAGTTTTGTTGGCATATTTTAACATCCCGGGCAGCTAGAGCTGTTTAATTGACGCAGCCATGCATTAAATTTAAAGATGTCTTTTGTGATAGTCTAATAAATTTAACTTTTAGCAATAAAATATTAGAAAAACACAGTCTACTGTTCTCAATTTCTGTTTATTTTAGACCGGTTACCTACTACAAATATTTAGCAACACAGGTTTTGATATTAGAGTTTAGAAAAATAACATTACGAACTAGTTTTTATTGAGTTGGAAGTGAAAAATTACACTTTTTCCCCATTTTTGGCTGTATTTTGCAAACCTAATGAGACATACACATATACAAATGGTATATTTGGAATCTGCTGGGTGTGCTGAAAAAAACAATATGTGGTTTGTATAGTTTATTCCCAAGAAATTTACTTGAAACACGTTTAAACGTGAGATGCACCAAAATGCCGAAAACCAGCTTAGCACCAGGGTGGGAAATGGCTTAGCAGCCAAGGGGTTAATGTCTGTGGTGTGCTTTTTGATTATTGCAGTTCTAGCGACTGCGGTTGGTTACCTGGTTTTCAGCCGTCCGTTCCTCACCCCTAACCACCCCACGTCATCAGAACAGCACTCAAGCTGAGCTCCTTGAGGTGAGTGAAATAATGGTGGGATAAATGATGATATACTCTGCAGCCAAGCACGTCCTTAATGTTTAATGCTTTGCCTTGAAGGATTATTACCAGAGTGGAAGAATGCTGCTGAGGATGTCTCTGGCATTGGGACGACTCGTCCTCGCAGGGCGGGAAATAACAAGATTAGCAGGGTGAGTCAACCGAAAAGTAAATTAAATTTACTGTTCATCACAAGGTAACATTTACCAACCTATGTATAGAAGATATATTTTGTTGTACTGTAAATAAGGGGTGACTTGACCTTGCCTAAGAGTTCAGTTCCCCGTGGCTTGGTTATGTATCTCACAGCGGTTTATGGAATGAGAGATGTAGTAATAAGTTTTCTCTCTCACCTTGTGAACCCACTGTTACAGGTTGCTGTTACGACAATAACTGCCGCCTCCAGTATGTTTGAGAGTTTATAAACTTGTGTCACATGACAAGTGTTGCTGGCAGACATTATAACAGAGGGAACACTTTACATGCTTAAAGGATTATTCCTGGGAAAATTCAGGGTATTGAACATTTCTAGAAATTTTGTTTCTGATTCGAAATATACTTAGGTGCAAACTTCAAGTATGGGTGAAGCTGCAACCTCTAATATGGTGTGTGTTTATATATCATGTAGTGACATTGAACTTTAAAGATCCTTAGTTTTTGTGCTAATGTAACTATGTAAGGTTGGAAGTGTAAGGCGGCAAGATTTGTATCTTGCTACATGAAGCTGTGGTTTTCTGATGGCATTTGTTCCCACTAATATATTAAAAGAGCTACTATTGCATTAGGTGATGCGGTGTCAGCCGGTTGTATCTATAATTAAAATAAAAATGTTTTAGAATTTCTGTATGAATTAACCTCCTCAACGTTTAGTTGAAAATAAAACATAGGTAAATGCTACGTAATACAACGGCCCTAATGTAGATGAAATTACAGTAGCCTAGGTAATGTCTAATTGTAGAAGTAAAAATGTACATATTATTTATATAGAATAATCTTTGAGCAATTTACCTAAATATGTTTTATTCTGCAGCTGTGGCCTCTATTCGGTGGATGCCTGACCAAACCTGAACGAGGAAGATATTTTATGTACTTCTGATTATGTTCTGCCCAGCTGTCTCTGTTCCTGTAGTGTGATCACATTTCAGCACCTTTTGATTTGTAGAATCAATATATCCTGAGTTGTGGTGTCAGTAATTTATTTGTAGCACAATATCTTACATAGAGACCATATGACTTTGGGAACGTTACGGGACCAAGTCATGTACCCAGACACTCCAGAACACCGGAAACGTAAAGGTATTCCTGATAAGGTGAGAAGAACGGTCCAGTATGTTGAAACTTCTCTTCTAATTTTCTTACACACACAAATTACTTACTTAGCTGTATTTAGTTAAGTGGCTTAACTACCCATCTTTGTTTTATATTCACTCCCCAGGTATTGAAGGAATACCTTGACAATGTGCAGCTGGGTTTGGAACGTGAAGGCGGCTGGGACAGTGTTCAAGACTGGATGTACTGAGTGGGGGCGAAAAGCAGAGGATGGCAGTACGTATTTGATCTTGGTTTTAATTTACAGACTACAGAATTCTGATGTTCTAGCATTGTATATGTGTCCATTTATAGGCTGAGCTGGTGTGTTCAGTGGATGAGACACACTGCGATACTAGGATTACAGAGGAATTGGATTTAACTTTCAATATTCTGTTTTTGACCACTAATAAATCCATCCAACTATCTCCAATTTGTACTTGCTCAACAATGAAAAAAAAAAACTTAGTAAAACTTTATAATAAAAGCAAGTCTATAATAAAAGCAAGTCTGGGTAATCTAACTTCAAATTCACATTTTCTGAAATTTATATTTTTCACTGTGGCTATTATAGAGTTATCCAATCGGCAAGAATATTTTATTAGTTGCTATGTTGTTAAAACATGTATATGTATGTATATATATATATATTTATTTTTTTTCCTTTTCCTCCTGCCTTACTATTCAGTATTCATTTTTTTTTTCTTCTCATTTGGCTACGTAGACTCGTTACTTGAGAGCTAAACTTATGTTTATTTCCAGATGGCAAGATAATTTTACCATGTACCCCAGTTTGCCATTTTGGACGAGTGCACTAGTGCGGTAAGTATGGATGTAGAAGGTTTTTATCTATGACCACTGCAGAAAGGTAAATTATCGCCTACATACTGAACCTTGTCTGTCAGCTTTACACTTCTCTCTGGATTATAAGCACTAGTGAGCAGGACCTTCCACGCCTTCTATAAAATATTGTGACAGTAAGTAATAAAACTAAAGACACGGTGCCCAAGCAGTGCAGATTGGGATTCCGCATACGTGCAGAGTTCCTAAACTGAAACACACTAAGTAAAGGACGGCAGGCAGTTTATAATTGTTTATGACGTTTATAAAGAAATGTCATTAGCGTGTGGACCTTATAAATTCTGTGACATTTTCTGCCGTTGACAGAATTTTATCCGCAGAAGCCATCCGATCGGGGAAACTTTTTGCTGTCCGCGTGTTCCAAAATCAGTTGCTTAGCCGGTGTCTTACACACACTCCAGATTTTCATACATTGGTCTTCTAATGCCGTCTGTTGTCTCCAGCACGTTTCCTCTTTCAACTGTGAACAAAGCTATTCCAACCTAAGAGGATAAGAAAAGGGAGCACAGTGTCACACAGTCCCTATGGAAGCACCACGAGGTAAATCTTTTAAACATTTCATGAAAGCACTGCATAATTGTATTAAAAAAAAATCATAATAATTGCCTACTTCTCTAAAGAAAATGCTATGAAAAGGGCTCCCAGCCTAAAAAGAAAAGGTAGGCCATGCGTTTATTCAAGAGATTGTGTATCTTCATTAACCTTCTAGACAGATACACCTGTTGTCCACACTACAATTTCTACTACTACTTGGAGACTTAGTGAATGTGCCCCTTTTGCTAAACCCACATTTATAGTTCTTCACGCTAAATACGTATATGTAACTATGCCTAGGCATTAAATAAGCAATGCATATATGTTACAAACCCAACTTGGGAGTTATCTTCTCCTTACTGAATCTACATGATTATTCCACCCCATTATGTTATGTTACCTTTACGCCGTTGTTCATTTGTAAGGGTGGGTGGGGAGAAGGCAGAGAACTTTAGGACATGGATACTGATTAGATGAAGGTGTCCCTGGCTCTCACAGATCTCCGCACAGCCCTAAGCTCTATTAACCTTCAGAACTTCTCAATCAATTTACTATCTCTCCTATCTCAAACATGACGTGCCCAAACAACGCCACCTCTGTCTGTAACGCCCCTCTCGCATCTGCTCTCCGTCATGTAGCACCAGTTACTACCCGCTCCTCACGACGTTCACGCTTCCAACCCTGGCACTCGACTGTAACCCAACACCTACTTCGATGTTCCCGCACCGCTCAACGTAGTTGGCGAAAGTCTCCTCAATCCATGTCTGACTTTCTGCGCTATAAATGAATGCTATGTTATGCTATGTTCCTACTACTCTGCTTTCAATCTCCTCCCTGTCTTACAACCCTAAACGACTCTTTAATACTTTCAATTCCCTGCTTCAACCGATCCCTACGACCCCTTCCACTAACCTTAATGGATCGGACTTTGCCACATACTTCGATAATAAAATGAAAACCATCAGCGATGACATCTGCACTGTCACCACCCTGCCCTCATCCTTAGGCTTTCAATACCACCTGTATGCTGATGACGCCCAGATCTATCTATCTATCTATCCTCTCCTGATCTCTCTCCCTCTGTCTTAGATCGTGAAACTAACTGCCTTGCATCTGTCTCCACCTGGATATCGGCACGTTTCTTGAAACTTAACCTCTCCAAAACAGGTCTTCTCATCTTCCCTCCTTCCCATGCTAAGACTCCCCCATCAATTTCCCTCATTGTTGATGGCGCCATCATCTCCTCGTCTACTCATGCACGCAGTCTTGGTGTCACCCTTGACTCTGACCTTTCGTTCGCCCCCCCCACATTCAGTCTGTCTCTAAAAACTGTCGTCCCCATCTTAAAAACATTGCCGGCATCCATCCCTTCCAAACACAGCTTGGCTCTTGTCCATGCCCTGATTATCTCCCACCTTGATTGCTGTAACTCTGTCTAAGCTGGTCTTAACAGTCTCACCTCTCTACAATCCACCATGAATGCTGCTGCCAGACTTATCTCCCTCTCCCATCGCTTTACTTACATCTCTCCCCTCTGTCAGTCTCTTCACTGGCTGCCTGTGCGCCTCAGGATTCATTTCAAAATCCTCACTCTTACCTCCAAAGCCCTTCACAGCGGTTCCCCTCCCTACATCTCCTCGTTCATCTCTAAATACACTCCAGGCGGCTCTCTCTGCTCATCCAATGATCTCCTTCTATCCTCTCCTCTGATTTCTAGCTCTCGTGCACGCTTACAAGATTTCTCCAGGGCTGCCCCTATCCTCTGGAATGCCCTCCCCCAGTCTGTCCGTCTCTCCCCCCCTGCCTTCGATCCTTCAAAAAATCCCTCTTCCCCGCTTCTTTAAGGACGCTTATATTGCACATTATTATTATTTTGCTTAGTAATATTGAAGTCACTGATTCATGTTTCCCCTCTCTTGCAGTACTACCTCCACATGGACAGCAGGCGAAACTGAGTTCGAGCAGATCACAGATGACGCCATTGAATTCAGCTCTTAAGTGTTTTATGCTGATAAATATCAGGGTACACCAGAAATCGAAAGTAACTTGTGGCGAAATATAATGCAGCCTTTTTTTTCATGTGCAATTTAGAAAACTGGCAATTGTGCACTTATCCGTTTAATAATCAACACCAATACTACTCTAACATTGAAAGTTCAGGGTATAAATAAGTGAATTTGGTTTATATGGTAGAAATCAACTACTGTAACTTTTCTAGCTAGGAGAAAGGTGTCTCCCGTCTCGGAGTTTAGTTCCGAAGCGAATGCTATAATTTTTTTTTTTTGACCAAAGAATGGCCGTAGGATCGTAGATGACTGTGTCACTTCTTGTTTTGCACTAGATACCGCTGGCTAGACTAGAGGATCCCCATATCACCTGGCTCTGATGGGATACGTACGCTGGGGCATTGCATCAACTGTAACGGTTTTCCTTTCAAATGAATCTCCAGTTCAATTTTTGTTTTTTTTTTTATTTTTGAGTCCAAAGATTCACTTTTTTTTTTTGCGCCTGACTAATCAGTTGAGTATCATAAATACTCGGCGTGCTCAGTAAAATACCTGAGCGTTGGCACTTGGCCCAAAATAGAGCCAGTTGACAGGTTTGTATGTCTCACTAGGTGTGCCGGTTGGACTGAATTCATACGTCGTCAAATTTTATACACCTCCCAGTAAGATTTAAAATCTATTAATTTAAACTAGTAGGATGACTTTTTACATTGTTAAATGGAGCAGTCCCTACTGGAATGTAAACCATGTATTGCAGATATGTGTTTTTTGGGGGGGGGTTGAGCAAATCGTGTAACATAGAAATGTGCTTGATGAAGGCATGCACTAAGTATGCAATAAATTGAATGTGTGTAAATCCTTCCCCAAAGTCTCTACTCTACCGTGCTTAATGTCATCCTGGCAAATGGTAAACATTCTGGGTAAAGTTTGATCCACAAACTTACTGCATTCGCTGGAACAAATCCGTACGGTTGGATCTAACCAGCGGCCATAGAAAACTTCCCATGCCATGCGATGTAGAGACTCAGACCTTAAACAGTCCTTGGTCTGTTTCCCCCCCAATCGTTGCTAAAACCTTTTCAAGTAACCTGTGTCACCGTGGATATTTAGAAAGCATCCAAGGTAGTTAAAATGTGCAAAAAATGTTTTTCTCCTGAATACTCCACCACTATATTATACCGGTAAGGAAGCGGGTAGCTGTAAACTTGCATAAACTACATGGATGAAATCCTATGAGTAATGCCCTAGTATACACTCCTACCTTCCCACTGTAATAGGATACTTAATCATTATCCCATGGAAATCTGCAATGAAGTATTATACGTTGCAAAATCACACAGACATTTCACAAGTAGTGATTTCTGAAATACCATAAATTCTCCAATTTATGTGCTGGGGGTGGGGGGTGGGGAATGACTTCTATGACTGATCACTAAAGTAGTCTACATAACTGAAATCCAAACATCTGCCACAATTCGTTTAAATTATATGTGGAATATTATGAACTAAAGAAGTTAAACAGACGCATCAATAAATATGACTTCCTAGTCGAGTAGCTACGGATCGGGTTCGATGCAAAGTAAGCACTTTGGGCTTTTCATAATTTGATGTCAGTTTTGTTTTTCCACACAGAGCACTCGGGTCCTCCTTTTCATCTTCAAATGTATTCAAGTTTCTCTGGTCGGAAAGCTAATAGAGAGATTCAGTGCCTCGTCAGAAATAGATATATTTCCAATGAGCTAATTCCCTGGTCAATTGTAACTTTGTGTTCCCTTTACGTAGATGTATGCTAGCCTCAAATTACTACAAGTGACCATTGTTGGTGACCCATTAATTTTACTCGCATTTCCTTAGAGTTCCATACTATGCAATGATGCACTTCTTGTAGTTGGAATCTCACTTACACAATATCCGATTCTAATACTTTGTGGGCAACACATTGATGTATTCTCTTCAAATGTTCCCCGTACCTCTCGCTTATTTAAATAAACAGGTTGTTGTGGGTTAATAATGATAAAAACACAAATTGTCTACACCGCTTGGTGGCTTTAAACCTTCCGATATAATACAAACAATGAGGGTTGGATGTGAACGGACACAAAAAAAAAACAAAAAAACACACGCCTGGAGAAGCAGACCGCATGGAAACCGGTACCCTCGTCTGAAGAACTGCTTGCACGCCAGCATCTTAGATCTGCGCCTGTGTTCAAAATCACTGTTACTTAAAACGACTGATTACAGCGGCCGCAATGACGGAAGGAGTGTAAGTAAGACCATTCCGATACCTTATTATACATTTTTTTAATAACACACCCTTTTTTTTTTATTTACTTCAACTTGATGGCAACTAATACATTACCCATAGAAACTCATACACCTTATTTATCAAAATACAACCCATGAAGTTGCATGAAAGTGGAGGTATGTATTGGCTACTAGGATACTGTTCTGCTGGCATAAATCTCTTCTCGCTGGGCTCATCACCCGGGGTGTATTATCACGTCACTGTATCCTGCATCAGTTATCCAAGAAGAGAATGCAAGGGGCGGCTGTATACAGGTCTGCGCTTGGGGAAGCCTTCCCTATCCATCAGGTTAGTGACAATTGACGTGCCAGGACCGTCATGATTTTAAATGGGTGCAGAAAGCGATCTACGTTCGCTTTCTGCACCCAAACGTTGTTGCTGTGATGCCTCGACCTCGAGGCATTCAGCAACGCCACGATCGGCACTAGGGGCCATGTCTGGCCCCTCCCCGGGGCATCAACTTCCGCCATAACAGAAATGTTAAAACGGCCACTGTCACGAAGGGTACAAAAAGTAAAATCAGCCTTTGTCACGAAGGGGTTAAAGACACGAGAGCGGAGAAGAAAAGGGGATGGGGGAGTAAAAGTGTGCTTGGAGGGAATTAAGTCAGTAGCCTAAGCGGTTCATAGAAAGCTTAAATGTAAGAGAAATGCCAAAAAAATGTGTTAAAGGGACATTAGCCATCAATGCATGTGATAACTGAGAGGTCTCTCTAACCCCTTCATGCCAAAGCCCGTACATGTGCAGGCTCACAATGCATTGTTTTTATTGGGTTTAAGGACAGCCCATTGTCCTTAAGGGGTGTTAAATGTTTATTGTGCCCCCCGCCCCGCAGAATCCCCTTATTTGCATTTCCCCCCTCACCAGCTATTTTCTGTGCATTCTATATCTCCTGTCATGTGATATACTTACTGCCCCAGCCCCAACTCTGCGAACATTGTGTGCGCGTGTGCAAAGTGCTTCACCTGATTTCATGCAGCTAACCCGTGGAAAGTGATTGGACTGCGGTGGAGGAGAGCAGCTGCCGCTGCCCCCTAAGGTTAAGTACCCTCTTTTTTAAATCTTAATGAATGTGCCACTTTCAATCCAAGTGCCAATTTTTACTAAATGCCACTATCTGGGAGTTCACCAAGGAGGGACAACAA
>VKOC01034330.1:0-11555 GCA_009364415.1 Spea multiplicata | reverse complement strand
ATTTTTAACTTGCCTAAAACTGTGATGTCATATGTGATGTTATACCACATAGGCTATTTTTGTATATACTGTTGATTGATGTCACATGGTTAGGGGCTAGTCTCCTGCATCATTCTTTAAAATAGGCTTAAACTGTACGTTCTAGGAAGATGTTTTAATGTAATTCAAAAAGAATCCTGATGGTAGCAGTATTTTACTGAGAATACAACTTCAAACTCTAGAAACTATAAAGGCTGTTTTTACTTCTCAGTGAACAATAATACAATGTTTGCCAGTGAACATTTTTATTTGGCCCCCTTATATCAATGTTTTTATCTCCAAGTACCCTCCTAACCACCATTGTTTGCCCACAATCACTTATTCCCACTTGCTTATCAGGGTTTTACCTGTGCTGTATGTGTTCTCTGGAAATCCCAACCATGATCTACCACATGGACCACATGAAACACATGTCTGGTTGTCCTAGCTTGAGCATCCTCATTTATATTATTTATGAATTTAGAATTTGCCATTTGCTCAATGTCAATGTAGACTGAATTTCATTTTGATAAGGACACATCAATTGTATTAAAACCTCCTGCACTGTATGAGGATAAAAAATGTAATTCTTAACAGAAAGAATGGCAAGGAGGAAGGAAACATTATACAAATTTCCCTTAGAAGTTTTATCAATATACATTACATTAGTATACACCAGTACACCAAGCTGCAACATATATTTATAGTTAATAGGATTAGGATTCTGTTTGGCAGTATAGTCATTTAAGTTACATTTTATATTTATCTTTTGCTGTCTATTTATCTGTTTATAGAACAAATAATACATAAGAATGTGTCTTTGTAACAATTAATCGATCTGAAGTTTCCATTAGAACCTGATGAATTTTGCCAAATAGGCTTCCTCAGAGATCAACAACTATACAAAAAAATTGTTCAGGTACTAATCGCTCACACTTTGGAGATTTGTATTTGTATGGAAACTTCCGAAAAAAAACTTGAAGTGTTCAGTGTGGCTCCAATAAATCCTTATTGATATACACGGGGGGTCTAAAAAATGGAAAATTTTCCCTAACTCAATGTGAATTACCAGGAATGATAAATCACAAAAAGCACACAAAACATTGATCGGGCTCCTTCTTTAATAAGGGTGTTTTTTCCAGCTGGCTCCTCTGGTTGAATTTAGCTTTCTCTGGCAATTAGGTATAGAGGTTTGGGTAGACATAGAGCCCTTGCAACAGTCTTTTTAGCTCAGTGAGCTCACCACCTCCCTCACATATGACTGTTCGCAATGGCCAAGTGGTGTAAAGTGTTCAAGGAAGTCATGGCACTAATGTTCTCTGTCTATAATAGCGGGTATGATATGTCCTGATTTGCAGCCTTCATATTCTGCTAGTGCCTGTGTTTTTGTCTGCCAAATATCAAAACACCTCAGCCCCGGCATGTGGGGGGAGCACAATTCTTTATTTCAAAGGAACACAGGGCTTTTATAGCTGTCCAAGGGAACCTATGGATAGGAGGGTGAAAATGAATGATATCCAGGATAATGGGTGGAAATCTTATTTTACCATTGGATCATGAGATGAGATGCATGGTTTGCTCTTAACTAGGTAGATACTAGCTTAACTAGGGTTCCCTAGGTAAAGTGTAAACTGTTCATATGA
Source organism: Spea multiplicata (assembly GCA_009364415.1). Classification (NCBI taxonomy): domain Eukaryota; kingdom Metazoa; phylum Chordata; class Amphibia; order Anura; family Pelobatidae; genus Spea; species Spea multiplicata. Next base: position 9,894 of record VKOC01034330.1, on the reverse strand, counting down.
AAACTGCCCTTCTGGCCCCTGGCACTCAAAGGGTTAAATACATTTATAATTTACCTAGCAGATTAGAATAGAATATTCAAAGGGATTACAGAAAGTATAACAGGGCAAAACAAGAATGACTGGTATGTGTTTGCAGCTATCCACAATGTCCACAGCCCCAAGCAGTCCTGTCACTAAGATGAAACTAAGCTGCTGCCTAAGCATTCCCTCCTACCATTGAATGTTATATAGTTTGGAGAGTCTGCCACTTTCGCCTCTGACAGGGTCGGACTGGAGACTATTTAAGTAGGCCGCCAATGATGTAAATCCTGAAAATCGATGGATGAAAGAGACCGTACACTACGTGTTTATGCTCATAGATATGAGGGGCAAGTTTTTATGCTTATTTTGGGGGTGGCCAGGCATATTCAGCACATAGCCACGTACTGTAGCACCCGAGCAATGTACATCAGCAGCCTATCAGGCCTACTCTCTGATGTTGTGCCAGCTCTGCAGTCTTATTTTTCACAGATCTCTTGCAGATTGTACCTCTTTTGGATCTCGTCATTTGTCTTTTTGATTTTACTGACTATATTTACTCCACAACAGACTGTTTGTCACAACTGCAGGTGCTTGTTAGGCTGCAGTCGCTGTGCAAGGACAGGTACTTGCTCAGGTGTCTGCATGGGGCAGGAAGATACTGGAGTGCCTGACCTCAGACTGTATGCTGCATCCTTAGACTTCTTTGTAGGTCCCATTTACAGGCACAGCGCTATGACAGAACATGCAGATGGGAGGAGACTGTGAACTGGCAAGCAGCAGGAGTCTGAACCACACAGAAAAGAGCCAGGATAGCCAAGTTCCCACACAATTAGGCAAAAAACACTGTACACAAGCACTAGGCAGAAGCAAAAACAAAGTACATCAACGGACAATAACGGATCCAAACTAAATAACAAAGCTATAAGATGAAAACATAACCAGACTCTGGAGCCAAGTACCAGAGTACAATAGCAGTAAATCCAAGCACTCGGAAAAACTGAAGCAGAGGCCAGAAAAAGAATGTTCCAGCTAAGGAAGCTGGGAGCAATCACTATATGTACACTAATTTTTATACACATTCCTAGTCACTTACACTTAGCCCCTGCCCAATCACACAGACAACCACTTACAAGCACACTGCATGCAGAAACTAAATGTACATCAATGCAGAATGATTGCAGTTATTGAAGCATCATTTATTTTATATTTATATTTTGTTTTTGCTAATGTCTGTTCTGACCAGTCCTTCAGGATACATATAACTATGAACATAAAACAAAAACGTTAGATAAGGTGCATCTGTAAGTCACACAGAAAATGTATAAAATAGAAGTATTGCAACATCCTAAGAGTTTTGTATAATACACATATACACTATATGACCAAAAGTATATGGACTACGCTCCTAATTATTGAGTTTAGCCACACTCATTCCTAACATGGGCATACCTGGGAGGTCTCTGAATCCTCCGGGTCGAAGGAGCGGGGTCTTGTCCCTGCCCATTTTCACTTTAAATGGGGTTGTTTCCATCAGCAGGAACGTGCAGTGACATCATTGAGAATGCCCCCCAACGTCAGAGGGAACGTCAGTAGGCAGTTCTGGCCGCGTCCCAAAAGGATAGGCTCCGGGTAGCTGGACCTCAGGAGATCTCAGCTATGGGCATGGCACCTCCATAGAAAAACATTGGCAGTAGAATGAGTCATACTGAAGATGTCACAAAGCAGGTCCTTAAATTTCTGCCAGCGTAGATCTGAGTAAACGCACCGTAAGTGGAACCATGTAACATCACCTCAGTCACAAAGCAGTTGATCATGTACATCTCAGAGCAGGGCTGCTGAGTGCTGAAGCTTGTAAAAATCACCGGTCCTCTGTCGCTCACTACAGAGTTCCAAAGTGCCTCTGGAAGCAACATCAGCACAAGCACTGTGCATCTGGAACTTCATGCAAAGGGTTTCCATGGCTGAGCATCTGCACACAAGCCGAACATCACTACGCACAATACCAATCGTTGTCTGGAGTGGTGTAAAGCACACAGCCACTGGACTCTGAAGCAGTGGAAATTGTATTAAACATCACTGCAATATCTGGTAGTCTGATGGATGAATCTGGGCTTGCATGATGCCAGGAGAAACCTGTTGGAATGCATTGTACCTACTGTAAGGTTTGGTGGAGGAGGGATAATGGTCTGGAGCTTTTTTCCAGGGTTTGGCTAGACCCTTAATTCCAGTGCTCCAACTACAGCATACAGAGACACTTAGACAATTTTTATTGTATGCTTCCAACTTTTGGGGAAGGCCCTGTGCTGTTTCTGCATTAATGTGCCCTTGTGCACAAAGCAAGATCCATAAACACAAAGCTTGATGAGTTTGGAACTGGAGTAGTTTGGACTTGAACCGCATTTAACATCTTTGGGATGAATTGGAACACTGATTGTGAGCCAGACCTTCCTGTCCAACATCAACGATAATGGTCTTTTACATATAGCAATAACCTGGTCCTAAAAGACATCATACACGCCAGATCCCTCAGAGACACGCATGAGTGCCGTAGGAGGCGTCAAATGTCCCTCTTGATGGAGGAGAGCTTCGCCTCAGGCAGTCGGCAGTCAAAAGGCCGCCTCCACCAAATCTACCATGAATCTGAGGAACTGAACTGATTGAGTCGGGGTCAGTTCCAATTTCTTCTCGTTGATTATGAAGCCCAACGATTGGAACAGCTGGACTGTAAGAAGGTTGTCCCTGTAGAGGGTACTCTGATATTTAGCCATCAAGAGAATGTCGTCCAGATGAACTATGGACCATACCCCATGTCCCCATAGGAACTCCATGACAGGGTTCAGGAGCATGGTGAAGCACCATGGGGCGGAACTCAGACCAAAAATAAGGCAGGGGAATTGCCGCAGGTTGTCCTTCCACCAAAACTGCAGGAATCTCCTGTTGTCCAGGTGAATCGGCATTGTCAGGTAGGCATCCTTTAAATCCAACCTCGTGAACCAGTCCCCTTCTCTCATGAAAGGTGAATCCCTTCCATTTTGAAATGCCGATATGTAATGAAGGAGATGAGCGCACAAAGATTTTTAACAGGACGAAACTCTTCACACTTATTTTTTAGCAGACAGATACTACTGATGAAAACTGACATGCCCATTGCACATTTTTCCCGCAGGTATACCAGTTCTGCATGCACTAGCGCTAGCGCGTCCCCCTCCGTACAGATAGGGCGAAGTTGACAAAGAAGGGAAAGGAATTTTAAATGTAAACCCTAAACACATTGCAGAACCCAGGCATCTTGGGTGAGGTTTTCTCAGCATGGTATGAAATTAATTAACCTGCCTGCTACCAGGATAGGAGGCATAATATAAACTATTCTTACCTAATGTACCTCTGGTCATGAAGGAGAAAGAGGTCCCACTGCCCCTCGCAGCATCCCTGAAGAAGGGGGCTCAATACTGGAACCGTTGTCCTGCCGTGCTCTCCTGGAATCTGGACCTGTTGCCGTAGAAGGCAGCTCTGCTGGTGGCACAGCTCCTCAGCTGACCAGCCCTCGCCAAAAACAATCTCCTCCCTGGCATTGGGGCCTGAGCCTTGTTCAGAAAGGTGAAGATCTGCACATGTTGGTTAAGAAACGTATCCCCAAACAGGAAGCCCTTGGCATCTGGTCCCAACTCCTTTGGTGCCAGCTCGGCCAACTTGCTGTCCAGTTTGAATAAGGCAGCCTTTCTACTCTCGGCGGATATGGCCGTGTTTGCATTGCCCAGGAGACAGGTGTCCACGTTCTAATCAGGTAAGGGTCGGTCTGGGTACCTTCCGCCGTGGCCTCAGCCATAGATAGGATCTGCCACATCCAGAAGCTTGTCCTGCTCCAGGCCCTTCCGAGGATCTTTTCCTGACCTGTTCATGAAAATGATGAACGTTGGAATGAACTCCGGGGTGTTCGCCACCTTGTCTGGAAGAGTGGGACGAGAGCATTCTGCACAAAGTTTCTGACATACTCCCTTCTCCAGAGGACGATGCAGCCAGAAGCGAAGAAGCTGTGCAATGTGGGAAGCCGGAGTCTACTCCAAGGACCTGGGATGTCACAGAGTACGCGGATCTAACATTGGAAGGCCTGTGGAATCCAGGATCTTCGTAGAGGATTCCGGAGCGGAGGTAGGCTGGGAGTCTCCCAAGACCGTCTCGTGGACAAAAACGGACTGCTCCACAGGGGAAGGCAGCCTTGATCCTTCAGTGAGGTATTCATCAACTACCCTAGATGTAGATGGCAAATTAGATCCAGAGTAGAGACCTTAGGCTTCTTCAACGGTGCCTTGCCTTGCTTGGGCAAGGGTGGAGCGGTCTAGGGAGGCCAGGGACTAAACCAGAGCAGAGCTCAGCCTTGCCTGAAGGGTAGCGGGCATAGGCAAGTCAGCATCAGACATGTCAGCTGGTATCTGCAAGACACGTAAATAGACAAAATTGGTTTTAGACATGTCAATGAGGGTCACTCAAAGGTATCCTAGATCAGAGGCCAGTCCAAAATACTTAGAGGGTCAATCTTATGGGGGGCGGTTAACAAAGCTCACTCCCAGGTAGAGTGTGGACTCTAAAGTGGAAGTGATCTAGGTCACAAGAGGGTAAAACTACCAAGGTTGTATAGTCTTAAAATAGGCTGTGTCAAACCCAGTTTTTTTTTATTAAACTTTATTCACATCACATGCCGATCAGGGCATAACAAAGAACCCTCAAAATAAAGGAAGGGTCACTTCAAGGAAGTACAGAGGGTGTCATCCTAGCAGTCAAACAGAGGGGGTCACCCTCTATGACAAAGTAGAGGGAATCACCCTTGAATGGCGAAAGTTATTCAGTCCTAAACAGAGGCTGGGCCGTCTTACCTGCAGGGGAAAACCGTTGTGCAAACCGCTGTGCAAACCCCTGTGCGGGCGAAGGAGACACCTGTCTGCGGAGATGGGCGAGGCAGCGGCCTAGTGCGTAAACATGAGGCCTGCGAGCTGCACAGACTCCCAGCTGCGGTAGCTAATAACCAGCTGCTCGGGCGAAGCGGGAGGTGTGCCGCACTCCTGGAGGGTGGCGGACCACTTGGGATGGCCACTCCAACACTGGGGAAACAAAACGAATGCTGCGTAACTAAGCACCCCTAACCCCCAGCAGCGGCAGGGCATGGATCTATACTGCACAGAAGGTGCCTAGCATGCGATAGCTGGCCCAATAGAAATGAAACAGATAAGGACAAATACTGAAAGAAAATACACAATAAAAAAACAGCAAGCTAATATGCCAAAGAGAACATACAATAGGACAACGGACGAAAAAAACCCTCACACTAAGGAATTAAAACAATTCTAGTGTGTGTAGCACACTAGAAAAAGGGTGCTCATCTGGAGGCTAGCAGCAAAGAAGAGGAAGTAGAGAGTCCTGAAGGGCTTCATATGGACACCACCTTTAGTAAAGAAGATGATGCAAATATGAAGTCTCCTGTCTTATAAAATTATGAGCGTGAGCACAGGCTAATAAACAATTATTTAATCAAATAAAAAGTATTGCAAATTAAAATGTTATATTAATTACATGATTTTGGTTAAGATAAAGGCAAGCAGTTGGAGGGCATACTGGTATAATTGTAAGTGTCTGCCTTTTATTTCTCTAACCTGTAGTGTTCTTCACGCCTTTCCTATTTTTTTTTAGAAAGGTCAACTTGCACATTCCAATCTTGCTGAGCCAGGATTCATCTTGTTCAACAGGACCTGCTGAAAACAATGGTATTTGCTGATCTTGACAATAGTACATAGATTAATATTTAACAATCTTAAGAGAAACTACTGTTACTTTATGTTAACTAACTGACGTAAACTTGTGGAACGTAATAAAATACAAAGGAATCTAGTCATATGTGCAAATAAACCAGTATCAATTATTATATGAAAAAGAAATAAAAAATAATTGGCTCCAGAGAAGCTTTTTCTAGTTAATTTTGTGGATAGAAAGATAGAAAAGTAACAATTATTTTTACCAGCAGATGGTGCCATTGTGGACCTTGTTACATTACAGAGTTAAGTCTGGGTGTGGCTGTGTAGGAATGCAGCTCAGACAAGTCTGAACTTTTATTATTTTCCATGAAAGAATTTTCAGTGTTCATAACACATTTTTTCAAGTGAAATAAGCAAGCCAGTAGACTATACTCAAAAGTAGATTTGAGAAAAAAAAGCCAACACTTTTTAAGATTACAACTGCAGGAAATGATTCAACCAACGTTACTGAGTCACACTGTGAACTTAACCATAGATTGATGTAGGCTTGATTCCTGCCCTAGGGCTCCCAAGAGTCCACATAACCCAGAGTTGGGTTTCTTAAAGGACACAGCCGTTTTATTTAACACTAGTTATTGCCACACAAACCGAACTGAAAACCAATAAAAAATAAGTTAACTTAAATAATTTACATAAACAATTAATATAAGGAGAAATCCTGCAAGCTTACTAAGTTATCCAGGTAGCACATTGCTCAGGTGAAGGACATACCCGGATGCCTAAAAAAAGTACACATTAGCCTAATTTGTTTTGGCTAGTAAATATTGAAGTCGATTTCCTATTTCCAAATCATTTTACCGTATGTGTGTATTCGAAAGCAAAAATATATTCAAGGGACGTACAGTATTGTGATAAAAGAAAGCTCTTGTATGGATGGACCTTGAGACGGTGCCTCCCAGTGTCATATAAGTAAAGATCTATATTTTTTTTTTACGGGTGATCCCTGTCTCCTGGAAACCAGATACATGCAAGTGTGAGAGACAGGCTGTTTATAAACACAGTTACTGCTCATAAATCCTACATTTCTACATAGTGTTTTGTGAATATTTTACTAAAGGGCCTTTTGGGGTTTATTGACTAGAAGGGGCATTTTAGTTATAGTGAAGGGTGCAATTCCCTCACTTCAATATTTATGATGAAGGGCAACCTTGTTAGGTTTCTCCAGCAAGAGTGTCAGACCTGATCCTGTATAACCAATTGTTCAATGATTGAGGGGATTTTAGTTGAACTGCGTGGTTAAATCAATGAGGAGAGGGCATGGGTATAAAAGGATAATGACCAGTGCCACGAATACGACATTCTAATCTCTTTTGGTAGCTTAATATTATGACCAGGGGTATGTTTACCACATGACAATCGCAGAGACTAGAGAGGCTGCCTGATTTATCTGTTGACTTGTCTATTGATATGCTAGATGTTTCAGAGAAAGAAAATAACACTAACCAAGGATCCACTTTTCATTGGTAAAATGCAACTGAATATTAAACAGAATAACTAGGTATATCTATATATAAATGCATTGATCTATTCTATACATCAACATTGAGTAATATTTGGCCATGGACCCAGTGACATATTCTGGCTTAGGCCAACTAAGGCGCGAGCTGTCCTCCCACTGCAGAACCAGGGGGAAGATCACCATTTCAGCCCATCTGGTGTGCTACTAAGTTACAAAAGAAATCTCTTGTCACCCTAACTGGTCCATTTCCATGATGGCAGTTGTGCCAAGCCAGCACAGCCTCCCGACAGCTTTGCAAGGTTATGTGCCTGATTGAACACTCTGAGCTACTGGAGTGCATCCCAGGCAGTAGCCTTTGCTATGATCTCCAATTATTTTTATCAAACCCTAAGAGGTCAATCCCCCTCCTTATGGAAATACTTCCATACCATAGGGCATAGAACTTTTTAATAAATAATACCAAAAGAGAAACACTACCCATATTCCCATAAACCAAAAGCGGATGGGGTGATCAATTTCCTTTCAGTTTGTCCCCTTCCTCTGCCCTCAGATATCTAGGACTCTTAATCCCTACCAATCTTGCTCAGCCCTACAAATTGAATTCCCTTCTGCTTCTTCAGCAAATTGAAACTCATTAAAAAGTTGGTCTAAATGTAGACCAGGTGCTCACATGGTAGCAACTACAGGAGAAGTTTCCCTTAAGGTGCATATGCCCCACCATGTACCCTTGCATGGTACTCAACTTTAAACACTATGAGACAACGAGAGTCGTGGCGAATGAAGTCTCTTTATTTATTACACACATCTTCCCTATGGACTGGCTGGAGGCAGCCTTGCAAAGAAAGCAAAGCCAAGACCTTTTTGGACTTGACTTTAGGCACTGAGAAGTACATATCCAATAAAGGGTTTTTGACCCCCTTAGCTTGGTATTCGGGAATGTAGGACTGGGACTTGTGTTAGTTTCTTCTCACATGGTCACACTAAAAACATTAATTATAGTTTAGATTTGCCAATATTTCATATTTTCAGCCATTTTTACTAACTCACAAAGCTAATCTATGTGGCATAAATAATCATTACTTAGAGCACTGTTTTATCCAAATGTAGTTTTTTTATGAATTTATCCTCTGCCATCCCAGGAAATATCTATCTTTTCAGGCTGCTTGGCAATTCCAAACACGCAAACCAAATACATTAATAACACTGATAAATGAACAGTTACTTTAGAACGCTAAGCTTCTCATAGAAACAATTCAAAGTTCAATCAGAAACAATGTAATAAAGATCAAATAAAGTCAAATAGATAGAACTGTTTTCTGGGAGTGTCTGAACTGTATGAGTGCCAAGGTCACTGTTTCACTTGTATTAATAGATAAGCATTGGCTTTCATTGTGATAAATTCACACATTTATATAGGCCAAGGCAATTTTACTCTAGTATTGATTGGATTAAGTGGTGTAGAGAGTTATGACATTTGCACTGTCTCCGCTTTGTTAAATATAGGAGAACATTTCATGATCTGGCGCTACAGTGCATGGATGTGAAAGTTGTAAATTATGTGTCTGCCCTAATGCCTAAAAACACATATTGCGGAAAGCTTTTTTTGTATTACCTAACAATATAGGTAGAAAGTCAAGGGCACATGTGAAGAAACAACTCATTGCTGCACACAAATTATTAAAAAGGCCTGGCTGCATAGCATCTTGCATATCATATTGCACGTGCATATTGATAAATACAATAAGATAGTTATCAAAGATATTTTAAATGAATAAGAATATGGACAGGCTCAGAACCGCAGAAAAAAAATTCCAGAAGAAGATGCCATCATCATGATAATAAAATAAATATTAGAACATTGCCATTTTTGTGAATATTTAAACTGAATACTTGAATTACAAATGGCTCATCTCTTAAAGCCTAAAGAAACAGGACAAACACCAGATTAGGATTTTAACAGGACATTTGAGGGAAGGGCTTTTTTTCTGTAAAAGGTAACTTAATCTCATTATATTGGGTTTATTTAATCCTGAAATAAATTTACAAAATAGGCATTTATAGATCAAACAAATTATCTGCCTGGTGCCAGGTAGCTGCAGCAGTCATGCATATAAATGAAAGTCTAGTGAGTGCCGGTAACTATCTTTTGTATTTTTTATATTATATCTAATATCTATATATATATATATATATATAGGGACAAACCCTGTTACATGAGGGCCATTAAATGTCACAGTCAGGGGTTTTAAGCACAGTCCTCTAGGGCAATCAGGCTCAGGAACACCAATTTATAGCAAAACAGTGCTTTATTTTTAACTGCTTCAAACATCCCCCAAAAGAAAATCATAAAAAGAAACAACTATATTATGCTGGCCCAGACTGAGCAGCCTAATTACCCACTAACTTGACCTCACAGCCAGACCCAGTTTAGCCAGGCTCTGGAAAACCTTCCCTAGACTGCACACGAAGGTCCGGGCAGGTAATGCCCCAGGTAATGGTCTTCTTCGGGGCCTCTCCTTGCCCTGGGAGCACAGGGGAACTTTCTCTTCCCGCAACAGGGTCTGATTGTTAGGCTCCAGGGGTTTTTAATGCCCAGCACCTGTGCCTGAT
>VKOC01034325.1:0-16456 GCA_009364415.1 Spea multiplicata | reverse complement strand
AGACAGGGCTGCTGCACCCCACCCCGTCTGTCATTGTTGTTTCGATCTCCCTTGAACCTCTTCTACAGGCTATCTATCTGGACAGGGTCGTGGCATACCGGTATGCAACACTGATGATCTTCTTTTCTCCATCTCTCAGCACTCCATCTTGAGGGTTTCTTTATCCCAGTCTATGTATGTATTCCGATTACAGGGGCCCTGGGGAGTAAAGCTTGGGTTGCCTCCCCAGGCAGCATGGACGCTTTCACTATTCATAATGGCACCTGACATGGTTGCCTCCTGTTTTTTTGCTCTCCCTTGAACTTCTTCTACAGGCTATCCGGAGGGGGTCACTGCACACAGGTGGTCATCAATCAACATAATCTCCTAGGCCCATCGATTGACAGGCCGCTCTGCCTCAGGGTATATGGGCCATGGAAGAGAGTTAGAGTTAGAGTTTTGGGTTTACTCATCAGACAGGGCTGCTGCAACCCACCTCGTCTGTCGTTGTTGTTGTTGTTGTTGTTGTTTGTTTCGATCTCCCTTGAACCTCTTCTACAGGTTATCTATCTATCTGGATCATCAGTGTTGCCTACCTGGCATACAGGTAGGCAACACTGATGATCTTCTTGTCTCCATATGTCAGCCATCTGTCTACGTATGTATTTTGATTACAGGGGTCCTGGGGAGTAAAGCTTGGGTTTACTCCCCCAGGCACGTGGAAGAATTCCAGAAGGCATCAATGAACACAATCTCCTAGCCTATGCCAGCAATCTTCTTGTCCTCCAGGGTATGGGCCATGGAAGAGGAGTTAGAGTTTTGGGTTTACACATGGGACAGGGCTGCTGCCCCACCCTGTCTGTCATTGTTGTTTGTTTCAATCTCCCTTGAACCTCTTCTACAGGCTATCTATCTGGATGGGTCCTGGCATACAGGTGGGCAACAGCAATCTTTCCTCCAGGTATGGGCCATGGAAGAGAGGTCATTATCTTTATGTGTTTCTTTCCTCCATATCTATGTATGTGTTTTGATTACAGGGGGCCCTGGGGAGTAAAGCTTGGGTTTACTCTCCCAGGCACGTGGAAGAATCTTGGAAGGCATCAATCTCCTAGGCCGATGGTCTTCTTTCCTCCGGGTATGGGCCATGGAAGAGAGAGTTAGAGTTTTGGGTTTACTCATGGGACAGGGCTGCTGCCCCACCCTGTCTGTCATTGTTGTTTGTTTCAATCTCCCTTGATCCTCTTCTACAGGCTATCTATCTGGACGGGTCCTGGCATACAGGTAGGCAACACTGATGATCTTCTTGTCTCCATATGTCAGCCATCTGTCTATGTATGTATTTTGATTACAGGGGCCCTGGGGAGTAAAGGTTGGGTTTACTCCCCCAGGCAGCACAGGCTCCTGTTGGACTTTTACACTACACCCCGTTATTGTTTGTGCTCCCCTTGAATCTCTTCTACAGGCTTTCTGGAGGAATCCCGGTAGGCAACAGTCAACATAATCTTCTTTTCTCCATCTCTCGTATTTCGTTCTCCCCATCTATGTATGTATTCCGATTACAGGGGCCGTAGGTAGTCAGAGATGGCCGTGAAACAATGTTAGCCCAGGCAGGAACTGTATTGTTTAATCGATCCCAATAATAATAATAGGATTGCTGCCTGGGGAGTAAAGCTTGGGTTTACTTCCCAGGCAGCATGGGCTCATGTCAGAATCTTTTTCACTATTGATAATGGCACTAGACAGGGCTGCCCCTTGTCTCTGTTATTGTTTGTGCTCTGCACCTCTTGTACAGGCTATCCGGATGGGTCCCGGCATACTGGTAGGCAACACTGATGATCCTTTTTTTTCTCCATCTTTCGGGTGTCTTTTCCCCTGTGTATGTATGTATTCTGATTACAGGGGCCGTAGGTAGTCGGAGATGGCCGTGAAACAATGTTAGCCCAGGCAGGAACTGTATTGTTTAATCGATCCCAATACTAATAGGATTGCTGCTTGGGGAGTAAAGGTTTGCTCTCCAGGTAGCATGGGCTCCCGTCGGACTCTTTCCTTATTCGTAATGGCACCCGACAGGGCTGCCCCCTGTTTCTGTTATTGTTTGTGCTCTCCCTGGAATCTCTTCTACAGGCTATCCGGATGTGTCCCGGCATACTGGTAGGCAACAGTATATCGTAGGCTATGCCGACGGTCTTCTTTTTTCCATCTATCCCATAATTGAGTGTTAATGTCAAATGTAATGCCCATTGCAACTATAACGTTTTTCATAAATTCATCAAGGTTTCCATTAGTAATTGTTTCTTGGATCCTTCTGAACCTGAGGTTATTCTGTCTCAGACGGTCTTCTCGGTGAGCCGGTTTCTGCTCAAGTAACTCGGTTTTAATTGAGTTTTGTTGTATAGCGTCACGTAAATATTCTGTCTGTAATTCCAACGACTCTAACTTTTCTTCATTATTATTGACTGTTTTTTGTTATAGTTGTGTTAAGTCGATTTTTAAACCTTGTATATTGATCTCTATAATATGTTTGATCTGTTTGAGTTGAGTTCTTAGAGCTTGAGCTAACTGGTTATGTTTCATATCTAGAGTTGCTGGACTTGATTGTAGAGGAGTATCACCTTCTGTTTGATTAATTATATTGAGATTGTCCTATAAATCAAGGTGTTTTTGATGTTGCTTAGGTGGAGGGGTAAAAAAGGAGAGTCTTTTCTCAGTTTTCCGATATTTCCTAGGCATTGTGTCTTGAGTTTATTATTGATGCCTTAGTCTTAAGAAGGTTGTATGATGACAATCTTCTCTTCCTCATGTCTTGGCCCTGGAAGAGTTAGAGTAAATGGTGTGTTAATTGTGTCGAAGTCCAAGTATGAAAAGGCTATTTACATAATCAAATGCACATCCCCCCCCCCACAATTTGGTTTCTTGTCTTGTTAACGGATCCATCAAATTGTGTAAACTATATACAGTCAATATGTATATATACATTATATCATTTAAGTAAGTGTAAAGCTGAAGGTAATAATTAATTAGTAGGTCTCTTCTTCTTCAAAGGCATTGTGTACATGATGTTTGCTATTCATGAATTTTATAGCAGTGTTTCCGTAGAGTGCTCTCATTTAAGCGCGAAGGGGGGGGGGGTGACTAATTGCACAGCATTATCGATGTTGTGTCTCTTCGTACATGAAGGGTCGATGACGCAATGTGGCATTCATGTCGGTGGATGGCGGGACCATGTTTAGGTCTGACCCGCTTTCGTCGCATATAAGGTGATCCTCTCACCATATCACCTCCATTGTGCGTCCTGGCGGCTGACTGCCTGCGCCCCTCCACAACCGCTCTGGATTTTCCCTTCTGCCGAACCCATATCTTCCTCCTCCTCCTCCTCCTCCAGAGTGCACATCATCACGCATTCCCATTTATTTCGGTTTTAGTGGCCAATGCATCGAGGAATCTTTTAATAAAACATTCTTCAAGTGTTTTGTTGTTAATTATGTCTGGAATCCTTGTCAATTTGAGATTATTCCGTCTAAGGCGATCTTCTTGGTGTGGCAACTTTTGCTGAAGCAGATCGGTTTTAATTGAGTTTTGTTGTATAGTGTCATGTAAACATTCCGTCTGTCTGTAATTTGAACGACTCCTCCAACTTTTGTTCGTTATGATTTAATGTTTTTGTGAAGTCGTTTTTTAAATCTTGTATATTGATTGTTATATAGTTTGTTTGATCTGTTCAAGTTGAGTTGCTAGAGCTTGAGCTAACTTGTTATGTATCATCAATTGTTTCATATCTAGAGTTGCTGGACTTGATTGTAGACTATCACCTTCTATTTGATTAATTATATTGAGATTGTCCTCTAAATCAAGGTCTTTTTGATCTTGCTTAGGTGAGGGGTATAAAAAGGGGAGTCTTCTTTTCTAGGCATTTGGTTTTGAGGTTTTTTCGATGCCATAGTATTTTTAATGGTTCTCTTTATATTAAGTGACATTAGAAGCAACAGCTTTATATATTCTGAAATTCCACTTAAATATTTAGAAGGTTGTAGGCATATATTAATAACTTTTTGAACAGGTTAGTCCAGTTTTCTGAAAGGTATCAATGTTGTTAATATAGATCCTCATTTGGCTAGGTGTAAAGCACTTAGCTTCAATCAAGTATAATCAAGAGATTGGGTTTTGTTTTGATTTCCACATGATCCTTTGTCTAGTATTCTCAACATACAACTTCATAAATCAAGTACAATATAAGATGCCACTTGAGCTTGGCTTCATTAATCCTGGGTGTCTGTCTGAGTGAGTATCTGTTATGCTGCCTTGTGCATGGCAAGCTGCAATGTCCTGCTCCAAACCACGGGCAGAAGGTTTGTTTCACCCTGTCTTTGTATGTATTCCAAGGGCCCTGGGGGGTGGTGGTAAAGCTTGGGTTGCCTCCTCAGGCAGCATGGACTCTTTCCCTATTGATAATGGCACATGACATGGCCGCCCCCATTATTGTTTGTGTTTTCTCTTAGACGTCTTCCACAGGCTATCCGGATGTGTCGTGACATACCGGTTGGTAGGCAACACCGACGATCAGCTTTTCTTTATCCCCCGTCTATATTCCGATTACAGGGGTCACAGGTGGCTGTCAAACAATGGTAGCCCCAGGCTGGAATTGTCTTGTTTACTTGATCCCATAATCGGATTGCTGTGTGGGGGGGAGTAAAGGTTGTTGGGTTTACTCCTGTAGGCAGCATGGGCTCCTGTCAGACTCTTTTCTCTCTATTCATAATGGCACCTGATTATTGTTTGTGCTCTCCCTTGAACTTCTTCTACAGGCTATCCAGAGGGGTCACGGCACACAGGTGGGCATCAAGCGACATAATCTCCTAGGCCCATCGATTGACAGGCCGCTCTGCCTCAGGGTATATGGGCCATGGAAGAGAGTTAGAGTTAGAGTTAGAGTTTTGGGTTTACTCATCAGACAGGGCTGCTGCCCCCCCCCACCCCGTGTGTCATTGTTGTTGTTTGTTTTGATCTCCCTTGAACCTCTTCTACAGGCTATCTATCTGGATGGGTCCTGGCATACAGGTAGGCGACACTGATGATCTCGTTTTCTCCATCTCTCAGCCTTCCATCTTGATGGTTTCTTTGTCACCGTCTATGTATGTATTCCGATTACAGGGGCCCTAGGTAGTCAGAGATGGCCGTCAATGTTAGCAGAGGCAGGAACTGTATTGTTGATTAATCAATCCCAATAATAGGATTGCTGCTTGGGGAGTAAAGGTTTACTCTCCAGGTAGCATGGGCTCTTGTCGGACTCTTTCCCTATTCGTAATGGCACCCAAGAGGGCTGCCACTCTGTCATTGTTTTCGCTCTCCCTTGATCTTTTTCTACAGGTTATCCGGACGAGCCCTGGCATACCGGTAGGCAACACTGACGATCTTCTTTTCTCCATCTCTCGGGTTTCTTTCTCCCTGTCTATGGGGAGTAAAGGTTGGGTTTATTTTCTAGGCAGCATGTGCTCATGTCGGACTTTTTCCCTATTCATAATGGCAAATGACAGGGCTGTACAATACTCTCCCCCCCCTCCCGCAATTGTTTTTGCTCTCCCTTGAACTTCCTGTACAGGCTATCTGGATGAATCCTGGCGTACTGGTAGGCAATAGTCAACATAATATCCTTGGCTATGGCGACGGTCTTCTTTTCTCCATCATCTCTTGGCCCTCCTTCTTGAGGGTTTTGTTCTCCCTGTCTATGTATGTATGTATGTATGTATGTATGTATTCCGATGACAGGGTAGGTAGTCAGAGATGGCCATCAAACAATGTTAGTCCAGGCAGGAACTGTATTGTGTAATTAATCCCAACAACAATAGGATTGCTGCCTGGGGAGTAAAGGTTGGGTTGACTCCCCAGGTAGCATGGGCTCATGTTGGGACTCTTTCCCTATTCGTAATGGCACTTGATATGGCTGCCTCCTGTCATTGAACATCCTCTACAGCAGGGATCTCCAAACTCGGCCCTCCACCTGCTGCAGGACTACATCTCCTATAATGCTCCTTCAGCTAAGGGTCTGGCTGAGGAGTATGGGAGATGTAGTCCTGCAGCAGCTGGAGGGCCGAATTTGGAGATCCCTGCTCTACAGGGTATCTGGATGGGTCCTGGTATGCTAGCAGCAATCAATCAAAGTCACATTATGCCTAGGTTCCGGAACTTACACACACACACACACACACACACGGCTCTGGATCCTGGCTGTCGATTATCACGCATGGGGACCGCATACTCTCGACACAGGGTCGCCGGCCGCATGTTGGATGCCCCCTGTAGTAGAAGGTTTAGCTGTTCTTAGGCATCTGTCCCATTGGATATGTATTTCAGGTGAAATGCCCAATGCATCGAGGATACTTTTCATACAATCTTCAGGTTTTTGTGGGTAATTAATTATTTCTTGTCTACCTCTAAATCTGAGATTATTCTGTCTAAGGTGATGTTTTTGGTGTGCCAAGTTTTGATCAAGCAGATGAGTTGTAATTGAATGTTGTTTGATAGTGTTCCGTAAAGGTTCTATCATCTGCGATTCCAATAAGAGTCCAGCTTTTCTTCATTGTGATTGATTGATGCTGTTGTTGTTGTTGTATCTTTTTTAGGTTTGATCTGTTCAAGTTGAACTTGTAAGGCTTCCGATAACTGATTATGTATCAATTAATTGTTTCATATCTAGAGTTGCTGGACTTGATTGTAGAGTATCACCTTCTGTTTGATTATTGAGATGATATTGAGATTGTCCTCTATATTCCGGTCTTTTCGATGTTGCTTAGGTGGAGGGGTAGAAAAGGGGAGGTTTTTGTCACCCTTCTGATCTTTCCTAGGCATTGTGTCTTGAAGTTTATTTGATGCCATAGTTTTAAGAAGGTTGTAGGCATATATTAAGATCTTCCTGTAACCAGTTATCTGAAAGGTATCAATCAATGTTAATATAGATTGCTGTTTGGCTGGCTAAGGTTAAAGCAGTTAGCATACATTAAAGTATAATCAAGATATTGCCTTTTTTCTTTGACATTATCCTTTGCCTAATAGTTCTAAAGAAAGACAATCCATACAGCAAGTAGAATATATGATGCCACTGTATCCTACAAGTAATAGGTTATAAAGAAGACTTACTTATGTGATGTTCATGCCGAGAAGTCTTGAAGGGTCAGCATTTTGATATTATTACATCTACCGCTTCACCGGTAAGGTCTTCAATTCTTCCCGGTAGTCTTTTATGTCATCGGCCTCATTCACTATTCATAATGGCACCCGACATGGCTGCCTCCTGTCATTGAACATCCTCTACAGGGTATCCGGATGTGCCTTGGCATACAGGTAGGCAATTTAATTTCCCTGCAATCCCAGGTGACGTTATGCGAGATTCCTCCTCCTCCGTACCTGAGATAGGGCAGGACTCAAACAAACAGTTAAAAGGCCCCTCCTAGCACTCTGTGTTTTTTTCCTTGCCTTACATCAGGTAGGGAGGATTCGTCTCCCGTTTGTTATTTTTATTCGGCTCTAGGTTGAGCCCCCTCGGGTGGGGGTATTTCTGCATGGTAGCCTGATGGCTGGTGCCGCGCTGCCCGGCGCTTACTTACACCGGCTGTACGGTGGTCAGTGCGGCTTCCTTCCCTCAGCTCCCCGCTGCTTCCACTGCCTTCTCTGTTCCCAGATGCTGGGGTACGGTGTCTCAGCTTTTTTCAATATGGCATGTCCGGTATGCGTTCTTAGCTTCATTTTCATGTCAATTGAAACTTTTGTGGCAATATTTGCTGCTGTTGCAGCCTGGTTTTGAGCTATGTAAGCGGTGTGGTGAGTTGTCAATGGGTTGTTATATATTGTTCCGACTGTGCTGTTGCATTTTGTCTGATTACGTCTGCGCCAGATAATTCTGAGCCTCCCTCTGTTGAGGAGCGACCGAAAAAGGCTTTAACTAAATCTGAGCACGCGCAGTGTTCTGGTTGTCTAGGGCTTCTGCAGGATGCTAAGAAAAAGCTCTGTGTAAAGTCTCTGTGTAAAGTCTCTGAAGCCTCCGGTAGGAGAGAGTTTTTCGCCTGGCTTAAGGAGGAGATGCAGTCCACATTATCTGCCTTTCGTCAATCGGTTCCCTGCTCCTTCACATCTTCAGGCAGTAGGGGAACCATCTCTCTCTAGGGTTACCAGCAGTTGTTTGAGTCCGAGTTTGATGATCCTGAGCTGGAGGAGTATTCTTCAGGGGAAGGTGGAATCCGGGAGGACAGTTCCTTTTTGTTCCCGGTGGAAGAAATTGATACTCTCATTTGTGCTGTAAAGTCTGCCATGAACCCAGAGGATTCAGCAAGACCTAAGAGGGATCACTTCTTTTCTGGTTTCTCCCAAGCAGTCACCTTCTTTTCCTGTGTACCCTGCCTTATCCAACATCATTATGCAGGTACGGACCAATGCAGAGAGGAGAGTTAACCTGTTCAGGCGTGTGAAGCGCCTGTGTGCGTTTGAGGAGGACGCCTCTCGTTTGTGGGATCTTGGAACCTGGGACTCAAGCTGTTAAATAGATCCAGCTGTTGTAGATCGAGGTTGCGGCAAACGATGCCTAGAGAAACTTTCAAAAAGAGAGTTAGATTTTTGGGTTTACTCATCAGACAGGGCTGCTGCACCCCACCCCGTGTGTCATTGTTGTTGTTTGTTTGGATCTCCCTCGAACCTCTTCTACAGGCTATGCAGATGTGTCCCGGCATACCGGTAGGCAACAGTATATCGTAGGCTATGCCGACGATCTCCTTTCCTCCGTCTCTTGGACTTGGGATGGCTGCCAAACAATGTTAGCAGAGGCAGGAACTGTATTGTTGTTGTTGTTGTGGTTTCAATTAATCCCAATAATAAGAATAATAATAGGATTTACTCCCCAGGCAGCATGGACTATTTCCCTATTGATAATGGCACCTGACATGGCTGCCCCCATTATTGTTTGTGTTCTACTCTGAACTTCTTCTACAGGCTATCCGGAGGAATCCTGGCATACCGGTAGGCAACAACATTCAACATAACAACAGGCTACAATATGACTGTTACTTACAGCCACCCTGTACCAGCATGTATTGGCCGACTTGGTACGATAGGAGTGTGATTGCTAACAGCAATCACAGTTCCATCATGCTTAGGTTCACGAACTTAACACACACACACGGCTCTCGTGATCCTGGCTGCCGATTTCACGTGGGCCGCACTTCGAGGTCCCGCCGGCCGCATGTTGGATGCCCCCCCCTGTAGTAGAAGGTTTAGTTGTTCTTAGGCATCTGTCCCATTGGATATGTATTTTTCGGTAAATGCCCAATGCATCGGGGAAACCTTTCATAAAATGTTCATTTTTATGTCGGTAATTTTGTCTCGAATCCTTCTAAATCTGAGATTATTTCCGTCTAAGGCTATCTTCTCGGTGTGCCATGTTTTGCTCAAGCAGATGAGTTTGAATTGAATGCGTTTGATAGTGTCCTGTAAAGGTTGTCTCTGCGATTCCACTAAGAAGTCCAGCTTTCTTCATTGTGATTGACTCTTTTTGCTATAGCTGTTGTTGTTGTTGCTGTTGTTGTTGTTGTTGTTGTTTGTTAAGTCAATTTCTTAAATGTTGAATCTTTTTTTGTTTTACAAGTTCAACTTGAACAGATCAGTCTTCAGATAACCGGTTATGTATCAATGGTTTCATATCTAGAGTTTCTGGACTCGATTGTAGAGGACTATCACCTTCTGTTTGTTTGATGAATTATATTGAGATTGTCCTCTACATCAAGGTCTTTTGGATCTTGCTTAGGTGGAGGGGTAGAAAAGGAGAGTCTTTTCACAGCTTTCTGATCTTTCCGAGGCATTTTGTCTTGAGGTTTTGTCCATGCCATAGTCTTTAACGGTTATATTTATATTATTAAGTGAAATTAGAACTGTCAGCCTTATATATATATTCTGAAATTCCACTTAAATATTAAGAAGGTTGTAGGCATATAAAGGGGGGGGTCTTTTCTGATCTTTCCTAGGCTTTTTGTATTGAGGTTTCTTTCGATGCCATAGTCTTTTTAATGGTTATATTTATATTATTAAGAAGAAGTGAAATTAGAACCAGCAGCTTCATATATTCTGAAATTCCACTTAAATATTAAGAAGGTTGTAGGCATATATTCAGATCTTCTCGAACCGGTTAGCCCAGTTTGTCTGAAAGGTATTATCGTTAATGTTAATATCGATTCTCATTTGGCTACGTTTACATCCCTTAGCTACAATTAAGAAGTGTAATCAAGATATTGCCTTTTAGTTTGCTTTCCACATTATCCTTTGACTAGTATTTCCAACCAACAAATTAATAAAGCAAGTAAAATATAAGATGCCACTTCAACTCACAAGTAATATTCCGATTATATTGGCCCTAGGTAGTCTGAGACGGCCGTCAAATAATGTCAGCAGAGGCAGGAACTGTATCATTGTCTAATTGATCCCAATAATAGGATTGCTGCGTGGGGGAGTAAAGGTTGTTGGGTTTACTCCTGCAGGCAGCATGGGCTCCTGTCAGACTCTTGTCCCCCTATTCATTGATTGTGATCTCCCTTGCACTTCCTCTACAGGCTATCCGGAGGGGTCACGGCACACAGGTGGGCATCGATCGACATGATCCCCCAGGCCCAGCGACTGACAGGCCGCACTGCTTCGGGGTATATGGGCCATGGAAGAGAGTTAGAGTTTTGGGTTTACTCATCAGACAGGGCTGCTGCACCCCACCCCGTCGTCTGTCATTGTTGTTTGTTGTTTGGATCTCCCTCGAAGCTCTTCTACAGGCTATCTATCTGGACGGGTCCTGGCATACAGGTAGGCGACATAATATCCTATGCTATGCCAACGATCTTCTTTCCTCCATCTCTTGGCCCTGGGATGGCTGTCCAAGAATGTTAGCCCAGGCAGGAACTGTATTGTTTTTGTTTAATTAATCCCGATGAGAGCATTGCTGCCTGGCGAGTAAAGGTTGGGTTTACTCCCCAGGCAGCATGGGCTCCCCCTTGAATATCTTGTACAGGCTATCATCTGGATGAATCCTGCCGTACTGGTAGGCAACACTCAACATAACAGGGTACGATATGACTGTTGACGTGTAAAGGGTGGCTGTAAGTATGTATTGGCCGACTTGGCACGATAGGGGCGCGCTTGCTAACGGCAAACGCACTCTTTCTATACCCAGGGAATCAGGAAACGTTGGAACCTAGGCATGATGGGACTGTGATTGCTAACTGTAATCACAGTCCCATCATGCCTAGGTTCCAACACACACACACACACGGCTCTTGTGATCCTGGCTGCCGATGTCACGCGGGCCGCACGCCCCTGTACTAGAAGCTTTAGCTGTTCTAAGGCATGTGTCCCATAATAATGGATCGAGGAAACCTTTCATAAATTCTTCAGGTTTCTCGTCTGTAATTATTTCTTGAATCCCTCTCAATTTGAGATTGTTCCGTCTAAGGCGATCTTCTTCTTGTTGTCAAAACCTTTACTCAAGCAGATCGGTTTGAATTGAGTTTTGTTTGTTGTATAGAGTCTCGTAAATATTCCAACTTTTCCTCATGATTTACTCCTTTTGTTATAGCTGTTGTTAAAAGTCGATTTCGACATCATGTATATCGATCTGTCTGTCTGATTTGTTTGATGTGTTCAAGTTGAGTTGCTAGAGCTTCAGGTAACCGGTTACGTATCTTCAATTGTTTCCTATCTAGAGTTGCCGGACTCGATTGTAGAGGAGTATCACCTTCTGTTTGATTAATTCTATTGAGTTTGTCCTCTAAATCAAGGTCTTTTGGATCTTGCTTAGGTGGAGGGGGTAAACAAACAAAAGGGGAGTCTTTTCTCAGCCTTCTGATCTTTTCCAAGCATTGTGTCTTGCGGGTTTTTTTCCAATGCCATGGTCTTCAGAAGGTTGTAGGCATATATTAGGACCTTCTCGAAGCAGTTATCCCGGTTTCCTGAAAGGTATCAATGTTAATATAGATCCTCATTTGGCTAGGTGTAAACAAACAAACAAGTGAGCTTAAATCAAGTATAATGAAGAGATTGGGATTTATTTTTCTTTCCACAGTATCCTTTGTCTAGTATTTTCAACAAACAAATTCATAAAGCAAGTAAAATATAAGATGGCACTTGAACTCACAAGAAGTAATATATTATAAAGACTTATGTGATGTTCACGCCGATAAGGAGTCTTGAAGGGTCGGCATTTGGAAATTACTCATAGTGTATATCACCGGTAAGGTCTTCAATTCCTCCCGGTACGCCGTCGTGTATGTCGTCGGCCTCATCCATCTTGGTCGTCTGGGTATCTGCTATGCTGTCCTGTGCAGGGCGAATCACAATGTCGTGCTCCAAACCGAGGGCGGAAGGTTTCTTTCTCTCTCTGTCTGTGTATGTATTCCGATGACGGGGGCCCTGGGGAGTAAAGCTTGGGTTGCCTCCTCGGGGAGCATGGGCTCTTTTCCTATTGATAATGGCACATGACATGGCCGCCCCCATTATTGTTTGTGTTTACTCTTAGACGTCTTCCACAGGCTATCCGGATGTGTCGTGACATACCGGTTGGTAGGCAACACCGACGATCACCCGTCGATATTCCGATTACAGGGGTCACAGGTGGCCGTCAAACAACGGTAGCATCAGGCTGGATCTGTCTTGTTTACTTGATCCCATGATAGGGTTGCTGCCTGGGGGGGGAAAGAGACATAAAGGTTGTTGGGTTAACTCCTGCAAGCAGCATGGGTCCCTGTCAGACTCTTTTCCCACTATTCATAATGGCACCTGATTATTGGTCAGATTTGCTCCGCCTTGAACGTCCTCCATAGGCTATCCTGAGGGGGGTCACGGCACACAGGTGGGCATCAATCAACATGATCCCCCAGGCCCAGCGTCCGACAGGCCGCACCGCCTCAGGGTATATGGGCCATGGAAGAGAGTTAGAGTTAGAGTTTAGGGTTTACTCATCAGACAGGGCTGCTGCATTGTTGTTGTTTGTTTGGATCTCCCTTGAACCTCTTCTACAGGCTATGCAGATGTGTCCTGGCATACTGGTAGGCAACAGTATATCCTAGGCTATGCCGACGATCTTCTTTCCTCCATCTCTTGGACTTGGGATGGGTGCCAAACAATGTTAGCAGAGGCAGGAAATGAATTGTTGTTGTTGTTGTTGTTTCAATTAATCCCAATAATAATAATAATAATAATAATAATAATAGGATTTACTCCCCAGGCAGCATGGAGTCTTTCCCTATTGATAATGGCACCTGACATGGCTGCCCCCATTATTGTTTGTGTTCTATTCTGAACTTCTTCTACAGGCTATCTGGAGGAATCCTGGCATACTGGTAGGCAACAACATTCAACATAACAGGCTACAATATGATATATATATATATTCTGAAATTCCACTTAAATATTAAGAAGGTTGTAGGTATATATTCAGATCTTCTTGACTCGGTTATCCCAGTTTTCTGAAAGGTATCAATGTTTGTGAATATAGCTCTTTGTTTGGCTGAGGAGTCTAAACCAGTTAGTATACATTAAGTATAATCAAGATATTGCCTTTTTTCTTTAACATTATCTTTTGACTAGTATTATCAAAGAACAATTTCATAAAGCAAGTAAAATATAAGATGCCACTGTAACCCACAAGTAATATTTTATCAAGACTTATCTATCTGATGTTCACGCCGATTAGTCTTGAAGGGTCAGCATTTTGAATTTACTTCTACCGCTTGACCGGTAAGGTCTTCAACCTTTTTGGAGTAAAGGTTGTTGGGTTTACTACTGCAGGCAGCATGGGCTCCTGTCAGACTCATTCGAGTTTTCCATTGGTAATTGTTTCCTGGATCTTTATGAACCTGAGGTTATTCTGTCTTGGGTGGTCTTTTTGGTGAGCCGGTTTCTGCTCAAGTAATTCGGTTGTAATTGAGTTTTGTTGTATAGCGTCCCGTAAATATTCCCTCTGTAATTCCAACATCGACTAACTTACTTATTTTCATTATGATTGACTCTTTTTGTTATAGATGTGTTAAGAAGTCGAGTTTAAATCTTGTATATTGATCTCTATAATTTGATCTGGTTGAGTTGAGTTGGTAGAGCGAACTGGTTATGTAGCATCAATTGTTTCATATTTATCTAGAGTTGCTGGACTTGATTGTAGAGTATCACCTTCTGTTTGTTTGATTCATTATGTTATTGAGATTGTCGTCTAAATCAAGGTCTTTTGGATCTTGCTTAGGTGGAGGGGTAAAAAAAGGGGGGAGTCTTTTTTCAGCTTTCTGATCTTTCCTAGGCATTTTGTATTGAGGTTTTCTTTCGATGCCATAGTCTTTTTAATGGTTATATTTATATTAAGTGAAATTAGAACGAGCAGCTTCATATATTCTGAAATTCCACTTAAATATTAAGAAGAAGGTTGTAGGCATATATGAAGAACTTCTTGAACCGGTTAGTCCAGTTTGTCTGAAAGGTATTAATGTTAATATTGATTCTCATTTGGCTATGTTTAAATCATCACTTAGCTACAGTTAAGTGTAATCAAGATATTGCCTTTTATTTTGGTGTCCACATTATCTTTTGACTAGTATTTTCAAGAAACAAAGTAATAAAGGAAGTAAAATATGAGATGCCACTTCAACTCACAAGTTAATATATTAAAGACTTGCTTATCTGATGTTCATGCCGATAAAGGTCTTGAAGGGTCAGCATCTGGAGGACTCCTGGGAGGCAACATAATATCCTAGAATATGCCGAGAATCTTTGAGGTCCCGCCGGCTGCATGTTGGATGCCCCCTGTAGTAGAAGGTTTAGGTGTTGTAAGGCATCGTCCCAATTGATATTTTTTTCCGGTTTAATGCCCAATGCATCGAGGAAGCTTTTCATACATTCTTCAGGTTTCTCGTCTGTAATTATTTCTTGAATCTCTCTCGGAGATTATTCCGTCTAAGGCGATCTTCTTGGTGTGCCAACTTTTGCTCAAGCAGATTGGTTTTGATAGAGTTTTGTTGGATAGTGTCTTGTAATAATTTTGACTGTAATTCCAACTTTTCTTCATTATGATTTACTCTTTTAGTTATTGCTGTTGGTGTTAAGTTGATTTCGACATCATGTATATTGATCTGTATAATTTGTTTGATGTGTTCAAGTTGAGTTGCTAGAGCTTCAGGTAACCGGTTATGTATCAATAATTGTTTCATATCTAGAGTTGCTGGACTTGATTGTAGAGGAGTATCCCCTTCTGTTTGATTAATTCTATTGAGATTGTCCTCTAAATCAAGGTCTTTTGGATCTTGCTTAGGTGGAGGGGTAAAAAAGGAGAGTCTTTTCACAGCCTTCTGATCTTTCCTAGGCGTTGTGTCTTCTTGAGGTTTTTTCAATGCCATAGTCTAAGGGTTATATTTATATTAAGGGAAATTAGAGCCGGCATTCTTATATATATTGTGAAATTCTACTTAAATATTAAGAAGGTAGTAGGCATATATTAAGATCTTTTTGAGCCAGTTATCCCAGTTTTGTGAAAGGTAGCAATGTTAATATAGATTCTCATTTGGCTAGGTGTAAAGCACTTAGCTTCAATCAAGTATAATCAAGAGACTGGGTTTTATTTTGATTTCCACATTATCATTCGTCTACTATTTTCAACATCCAACCTCATAAAGCAAGTACAACATAAGATGCCACTTCAACTCATAAGTAATCTAGTATAAAGACCTATCTGAGCTTTATGCCGATGATAAGTCTTGTAAGGTCTTCAATTACTCCCCATATACTGTTGTGTATGTCGTTGTCCTCATTCATCCTGGGTGTCCGAGTATCCGCTATGCTGCCCTGTGC
Source organism: Spea multiplicata (assembly GCA_009364415.1). Taxonomy (NCBI): domain Eukaryota; kingdom Metazoa; phylum Chordata; class Amphibia; order Anura; family Pelobatidae; genus Spea; species Spea multiplicata. Next base: position 631 of record VKOC01034325.1, on the reverse strand, counting down.
AGGGCAAACCACAATGTCTTGTTCCAAACCGAGGGCAGAAGATTTGTTTCTCCCTGTCTTTGTATGTATTTCAAGGGCCTTGGGGGGTGGTGGTAAAGCTTGGGTTGAATCTTCAGGCAGCATGGACTCTTTCTCTCTGCTTAATGGCACCCGACATGGCTGCCCTTCTGTCATTGTTTGTGCTCTCCCTTGAACCTCATCTACAGGCTATCCGGATGAGTCCTGGCATACTGGTAGGCTACAGTCAACATAATATCCTGGGCTATGCCGACAATCTTCTTTGCTCCATGTCATGATATCCCTATTTGTCTATGTATGTAGTCTGATTGATGACAAGGGGCTCTAGGTAGTCAGAGATGGTTGGCAAACTGAATTGTCACTTTTGCTCTCCCTCGAACCTCCTCTACAGGCTATCTGGATGTGCCGTGGTATACAGGTAGGTAACAGTATATCCTAGGCTATGCCAACGATCTTATTTTCTTCATCTGTCCCCCCTCGTCTCGAGGGATTTTGTTCTCCCTGTCTCTGGTTTAATAGATCTCAATAATAATAGGATTGCCATGTGGGGGGTGTAAAGGTTGTTGGGTTTACTACTGCAGGCAGCATGGGCTCCTGTCAGACTCTCCCCACC
>VKOC01034321.1:0-12752 GCA_009364415.1 Spea multiplicata | reverse complement strand
TTCTATTTTCCAACCTGCACCCCCAGTTATGCACATCTGCCCCAGAAATGCCTTATACCCCCTATATGCCACTGTGCCCCATGATATGCCTTTTAACCCTCTATGACGCCGGGGACGGCCTTCCACCATACACCATACACCCCATCTCCCCGGCAACCAAGGCAGGAGAGCCGGGGAGACGGCTCAAGCGAGGGGCCAACCCCGGCACTCTGTACCACGGCTGGAGACATATCAGATAGGGGACCGTTCCCGCTCATCACCTATTGCGTACACAGAGCCCTATACTCCATGAATGGGACACTTTTGTTGAAGCCTTGGATGCCTTGTACGTGGATCCCAACCGCCTAGCCACTGCCCAGGCTGCCATACGGAACAGCAGACAAGGCAGGAGGGCTGTGGAGGAGTATGCCATTGAGTTCATGGGCATAGCTATCGAAACCAGATGGAGCAAGATCACTTTAATTGACCAATTCCTGTTGGGACTCTCTGAGAACCTGAAGGACGAGCTTGCACGGGTGGGGGTTCTGAACACCCTGGAGGCCCTAATCCAGCTGTCTATCCAATTGGATCAGCGACTCAGAGAACGCCGACGCGAGAGAGCCTGTCCATTTCCCGCCACTGGTAGAACCACGTCCACTGCCTCCTCTACATCTGCCTCTCATCCTGTCGCCACGGATGAACCGATGCAGATCGAACTTGTAAAAGGACATCTCCACCCTGATGAGTTATCTAGACACAAAACCAATAGACTCTGCCTTTATTGCGGTAAATCCAACCATATGGTAAAGAACTGTCCCAAAAAGCAGCCCGTGACGGTAAGACTATGTCAAACTCAAGGCCATCCGCCTACCTGTCCGGCATTGCACCTCACTTATCGCTCATCCCCTTTTGCGCATTTACCCTCTGTCAGGGCCTTAATTGCACGTCCTCAAGGAATACATCCATGAACAGCTGGCGAAAGGGTTTATATGACCCTCCAATTCTCCTTTGGGAGCCGGCATTTTCTTTGTAGGAAGAAAGGACGGAGGTTTAAGCCCTTGCGTGGATTACCGTGACTTAAATAAAATCACAGTAAAAAACCTGTACCCACTTCCTTTGATCCCTGAATTGCTAGAACACCTGCAAACCGCCTCTGGATTGGATTTGATTTGGTGCATTGGACGGGGTGCATATAACCTACTCAGAGTACGAAAAGGAGACAAATGGAAACCCTCGTTCCGGACCAGATATGGTCATTTTGAGTATCTAGTGATGCCCTATGGGCTCTGCAACGCCCTAGCCTCCTTTCAGCACCTGGTCATCCTCCGTGATTTCCAGTTTGTAGTCGTATATCTGGATGACATCCTGATCTTGTCCTCTTCTCTGACGGAACACAAAAAACACGTACACACAATGTTGGAACGGTTACGTCAGCATCACCTCTTTGTGAAACTGGAAAAATGCACCTTCCACACCACCCGTATCGAATTCGTAGGCTTTATTATAACCCAGGCCACCTGGAGATGGACCCACAAAAGGTGAAAGCCATTACCAATTGGCCCCCTCCGCAGAAAAAAGAAGTACAAAAGTTTCTTGGTTTTGCTATCTTCTACAGGAAGTTTGTTCATAATTTTTTGCGAGTGGCTCAACCTCTGACCCATCTCACCAAGAACCAGTCGAAATTCGTCTGGGCAGAAGACACACAGAAAGCGTTTACAAACCTCAAGGGTCCGTTCACTACAGACGCTGGAACAATACGATTAGTTGAACCTGCTTCCTGCTGCTGAATTTGCTTACAACACCCATGTGCACAGTTCCATCCACGCTTCCCCCTTCTTTGTCAAATATGGGTACCACCCATCTACCCTTCCTGATCTGCAGAGTCCCTGCCCTGTACCACAGGTTGAACAACTGGTTCACAACCTCCAACAAGGATTTCTCAGAGGAAAACTTTGTCTGCAGGACACCCAAAGGAGACAAAAACACCAGGCTGACAAACGTCGGCGCCCTGCTCCATCTTACCAGAAAGGACAAAAAGTCTGGCTATCCACCAAGCATCTCGTACTGTCCTGGCCGTCCGGTAAATTAGGACCCAAATACATCGCTCCTTTTTCCATTGCCTCAGTTCTATCCCCTGTGACGGTTTGACTGGAACTACTTGCCTCTCTCCGCACTCATCCTGTTTTCCATGTATCCCTGCTGAAACCCAATGTGATGGATCGGTTCACCTGTCGTCAACCAGCCAACCCCGGTCCTCTCCAGGTCGATGGGGAAGCGGAACACGAGGTGGAACGTATACTCGACTCTCGCATCCGTTATCGTCGATTAGAATACCTCATACAGTGGAAGGGCTACGGGCCTGAGGAGCAATCCTGGGAACCTGCCATGCAGGTGCATGCCCCCTTACGGATCCGCTCCTTCCACCGGTGCCACCCTGATAGACCGGCGCCTCGACACCTCCGGAGGCTGTGTCCTGGGAGGGGGTTCTGTCACGCATTGCGCGACTCACCCTGCCGCCTCCTCGTCTGCCTGCCAGTGGAGCTCCCGCCTCCACCATACACCCCGCCTCCCCAGCAACCAAGGACACCGGGGACACGTGACGGCAGGAGAGCCAGCCCCCACGATCAGGGTCCCATCACCCTGGCAACCAAAGATGCCGAAGAGACGGCTCAAGCGAGGTGCTGACCCCGGCTCTCGGTACCACGTCTCCACGCCGTGGAGACATATTAGATAGGGGACCGTTCCCCGCAACCCACGTATCGTCTCCCTGGCGGTCACAGACACCAGGGAGATGAACCAGGAGGAAGATCAGCCCCACACTCAGCATACCGCCTCCCTGGCGTCTGTGGTTGCCAGGGAGACGGACATGGTTGTTCTTGGTCTCCACAGTGTTCAGGTTTCCAGAATGAGCCCTGGACACCTGCGGAGACTAATTGCAGCAGTCAGGGGGTGGAGTTCCACCCTTTAAAAACCCTGAACAACTGAGCCATCATTGCTCAGTTGTTCTGTGCTATTGCTAGAGTTACTGTGCTCCTATTGTGCTATAGAGTGTTTTCCCTGTTACCTGACCCTTGGCCTGTTTCACCGTTTTTAATCCTGTGCTGCCTGGTATACTAACCCATGGACCTGTTTTACCACGATTTCTGCCTGACCCCTACTTTATCGAACTTCTGCCAGTTCACGTTTGAGAGCTGCACCTGGGTTCCTACCTGTGATCCTGACAGGCGACTTGAAAGAGGAAAAAAAATGATGCACAGCGCAACAATTAATAAGGCAAAAAGGGCTATGACAGGAAAGCTGTAAAATAGTTTAGCCCAGAACCAATGGCGTAACCAGAGTTGCGCCCGGGGCAGAAAGAAACTCATTCTCACTCGTTATTTCATTATTCTTACTAACCCCCTTTCTTACTAGCTTCCTTTCCCCCTTCTCACTCTCTTCCCCCTCTCACTCTCTCCCCCTCTGACTATCTTTCCCTTATCACTATCTACCTCCCTCTTTGTAGTTCACTTACCCTGCTAAAGTCCTGAGGTGGGAGCGCAAGGCCTCTGTCTTTCTGCACCCATGTGTTACCAATTGTTTTCTTGGTGACTACGGTCCCACCTGCCTTGAGATCATTGACAAGATCTTCCTGTGTAGTTCTGGGCTGATTCCTCACCGTTCTCATGATCATTTAAACTCCATGAGGTGAGATCTTACATGGAGCTCCAGACTGAGGGAGATTGACAGTTATTCTGTGTTTCTTCCATTTGCGAATAATCGCACCAACTGTTGTCACCTTCTCACCAAGCTGCTGGGCGATGGTCTAGTAGCCCATTCCAGCCACAGATGGTAGGAGGTTGACAGTTATTTTGTGTTTCTTCCTATTTCGAATAATCGCATCAACTGTAACTGTAACCCATTCCAGTCTTGTGTAGGTCTACAATCTTGTCCCTGACATACTTGGACAGCTCTTTGGTCTTGGCCATGAGGGAAAATTTTTAATCTGATGAATTAATTGCTTCTGTGGACAGGTGTCTTTTATACAGGTAACAAGCTGAGATCAGGAGCACTCCCTTTAAGAGAGTGCTCCTAATCTCAGCTTGTTACCTGTATAAAAGACACCTTGCTGATTGTTAGGAGATCAAATAGTTATTTCACTGAGTAGAATGCAAATCAATGCATAACTTATTTGAAATGCGTTATTCTGGATTTTGTTCTTCTTTCTCTCACTGTTCAAATAAACCTACTATTAACCCCTTAAGGACAATGGGCGGTCCCTAAACCCATTGAAAACAATGCATTTTGCGCCCGTACATGCGCTTTGTCATTAAGGGGTTAAAATAAAAATAAAATAAATATATATATATCAGCTTTTATTGCACCATTTTGTGGTTCTTTATCCTTATTACAGAACTTAAGAAGACATCAATACCTTATTGTCTGAGGAGCTGTTTTTTTAATCACGTTTGTGAGTGCAATTAATATCATATCATATCATGTTGGGATTTATTACACTATATTTGTTTTCTATTTTTTTCCTGCATGTCCATGCGCCCCTACATCTGATACAGGGGTTAAAATATAGACTGATCATGTCTTTGACAGTGGGCAAACGTGCAAAATTAGCAGGGGATCAAATCTTTTTTCTTTACTGTATAGAGTGGGGGCATCTGGAAGTGACTACAGTGTCTGTTGGAGGGCATCCCAGAAAATTAGAGTATGTTGACTCTAATCATGGAAGGGACAAGAGATAGAAATAAGAAAAGGCGGAGAGAGAGAGCGCCCAAAGGACAGTGAAAGAGCAAACAAAGGAGAAAGAAGGAAAAGAGAGAAACAGGGAACAAAAGAGACCGGGAGAGAGAAATGACAGTAATGTGAAAAGACAAAATGATGAGACAGAGAGAGGAAAAATCTTGACCACATCATTTCAACGACGAGCGCATGTGTTTGTAAAATATATGCAAATGAGGAACTACATGTAACGTAGCAAAAGAGTTAGATAGTTAGAAATTATTCTCATATACCACATGAGGGAGCATTAGTTCTACTGAGACATTTCTCTATTGGATAGTCTTGTTCTCAAGGACAGTAACACTCCTGCAAACAATTCTGCATTCCATTAGACCTTGTTTGTGGAAAAAAAATCCAATTTTCTATTTAAAAATCCCTGATACATCAAAGGATGCTACGAGATGGTCATAATTTGCAACAATTGATGGCTAATATGCCAACAGTATACAAAAGGAATCAATGTTGAGAAATGGAGGCCACTCAAACTCTTAATTAAACACACAACTCTTTGTGAGTTAATGATCTGATATAATATTAAAACATAATGTATATTCCCCATTTCTGGAACTCATTATGGTATTTTTTATTTGAATGTATCTTGGGAATTCACCTTCAGTTTGTTAATATGGGTGTGTTTCTATATAGAAAAACATCCCATAACAGCCCATAAATGAAGCTGCATATTTCAGCCAGGCTTGACTGCTTCACTGTGTAAAGCAGCTGTTATGTGGTATAGACATTGTTATTAAATACATTCTAAGGAGTGTGGGATTTATGTCTGTTTAAATTCCATGTGATTTTGTCTTGTTCAATTAGTTTACTAAACAAAAAGTCACACAGAACTATTTTTTAAAATATTTTACAATTAGAATGAATGCATACTGCAGAAGAGGAAATCTTTATTTATGGAAGATTTTTTTCCACAAACTTGCTTATGTCACATGTATTATTATATATGTATTTTTTTAGCATAAAGTACGATTTTAATTTTTTGTAGCACTACGATGAATAATGTAAAGAATACTTATATACAAATATATATATATATTATTTAATTTGAAAACTTTAAACAACCAAGCTCATTACAATACATCTCTGTTACAATAGGGGCAGACCTGCATTGGCCATCTGACAAACCAGGCAAACCAGGCCGCAGGTACATCATTTAGCTCTTGCGTCGGGGCCACTTTTTATTTAGCTCTTGTGTCAGGGCCACTATTCAGTGCAGCCGTGAATAGGGTAAGTAAAATAAATAATAAAAATAAAATTAAAATTAACAATATATAAAATTGAAGGAAATTGGTCTAGATGCAAATTCTTGTTCTTGGTAGAACATTGGCTTAGAGATAGAGAACAGAGAGTTGTTATAAATGGTAAATTTTCAAGCTGGTCAAAAGTGGTAAGTGGTGTCCCTCAGGGTTCTGTTCTGGGACCAATTTTATTCAACATATTTATAAATGACCTGGCAGTAGGCGTTGAAAGTCATGTTTCTGTGTTTGCAGATGACACTAAACTAAGTAAAGTAATACAGGACGAGCGGGATATTACAGTGCTGCAGAGGGACCTAGATAGACTGGGGGACTGGGCACACAAATGGCACATGAAATTCAATGTAGATAAATGTAAAGTTATGCACTTAGGGGTGCGGAACGCACAAGCAACCTACACCCTAAACGCTAGTAAATTAGGGGTAACGACAAATGAGAAGGATTTGGGAATTGTTATAGACAACAAACTAGGCAACAATGTGCAATGTCAGTCAGCAGTTGCTAAGGCCAGTAAGGTATTGTCGTGTATAAAAAGGGGCATCAAGTCGCGGGATAAAAATATAATTTTGCCTCTGTATAAATGAATGGTAAGGCCGCACCTTGAATATGCTGTGCAATTTTGGGCACCTATTCTAAAGAAGGATATCATAGCACTAGAAAGAGTGCAGAGGTGGGCTACAAAATTAATAAAAGGAATGGAGCACTTTAGTTATGAAGAAAGGTTAACAAATTTAAATGTGTTTAGTTAAGAAAAACGGCGCCTCAGAGGGGATATGATAGCATTATATAAATATATTTGGGGCCAATACAGTATACATTTTTCTGAAGCACTGTAAGCATCTGGTGTATCATAGGACAACATTTATCAAGGTTTCCAGGCTGCAAACAGAATGTCTTTTTTTCACATTGATTCAAATGTTCCATTAAAGTTGACTTTATTGTTTCCATAGTTTTATGGGGGAAGAACCAAAATAAGTACTCTGTAAATCATGTCATCACATAGTTAATTTCATGGTCAAGTACTTTCACTAGGAGGGCCATTGTTTGCATTCATTCTTGAGGCATAACTCTGTTTTACATTTAACACCCCTGAATTGGAGTTTCAAAGACTGACCTCATGCTCAACCTAATATGAACAGGTGGTAAATGATGTCCCAGAGCAACCAGTACATTCGGCCTTGAGCAGTTTTTATTATTCTGCCTAGAGCATGACAGCTAGAGTCGATGGCTCTCTAGAGCCTCTGATGTTAGTGTTCAAATACTGACTGTCAACACATTGCTCAGAAGACAAGTGGATGGTTTTGCACTGATGCCGGAGCGCTGTTTAGAATTGACACACCTTACGTCAAGGTCAATGCTACTAGAATTAATCAAGTCTCTTCCTCGTATCCAGAGGAGGGTGGCTAGGAGAGCAAGGAGCTCTTAACATATCGTAATTAGCCATCCTGAATCATTTAATATTTTATGAAAGGCTACTATTATTTTGATAAAATATGGGTAATATACACTACACCCAGTAAAATGACAACACTGCAGCACCACCACACCATCTAGTGTCTCACAACTAGAAAAAGGTAAAAAGAATAATAAAAAAGTGGCGAGGTGCACTGTAACCACACAAAATAAAATACAGGAACTTATAATTCCAAGATGATAAAGGGAGTACATTCAGCATATGTAAAAGAGCAAATAAAAACATAATATAGTGTAATATGTATAAAAAAACAGGGTTAAAACAGTCCACTACCAAGTGGACCACTCACTTTTTACAGAGCACTCCATGTTCCGTTTGGGGCTTCGTCATGGTGTGTTGTTCCTTGCTGTATCCCTTCGGTTAAATAACAATATCTTCTGTGCCACGGAAGATATTGAGAAAGCCCCAAACATAACAGTAGGGTGAAACTCACTACTGTATACCAGTAGCTAATCAACAGAAGCAGTTTTAGCAAGGACTGGACTATGTGATGATCATTGTCACTTATGTTAATGTAGGTGCTTTTATATTTGTTGAAATACATTTGTATTGCTGCTTTCTCTTTTTTGCTTTATATACCTTGGAGAATTGAACAGAAAATACCAAGAAGCTTAATAGCTGTTCATCTGGTGAATGCACCTTATAGAGAGCAGGAGACTGCTCTGTACAAAAGTGAGTGGCCACTAGGGAGTGGGTTTTCTTAACCTTGGTTTTTATACATATTACAGTTTTTATTAGGTCTTTTCTTTTACATATGTTAAATGAACCTACTCTCTATATCATCTATATTTATTTTGTGTGGCTACAGCGCACCTTCCCACTTTTATTCCTACTTAGCCAAACAATGTCTAATGCATGTTAATGATGTCCTTCAACCACAGTCTATGCCATGCGGTGCTAAAAGGAACCAGGTGTTTGATCCTGCTGAAAAAAAGTTATGTAATATTTAGATAGAGTTGTTGCTTGGGTAACATACAATACTAATGGATTTCAAAATTCAAAAGTGAAACTCTAGGATAGCTTTTTATTTGTGGTAATAAAAACGTATAGTAAGTATCTTTATAGTAAAGATTGTGGTGGAGGGCTGGGGTGACCCAGCGGAGCAGCGCTTCACCCACAGATTCCAGGTGAAACCTGGAGAGTTCCAAGGTATTTAAAATCACTTCTGATACACGTTAGTGAGATAGATATGATATATATAAAAGTCAGTTACTTGATTTATGTAGTATAAGAATATGAGCCAAAGATGTTGCCTCTTGATATTTAAATATATTGCATTCCACATATAAATATTTAAAATTTATTAGGAGACAGATTAAAATATAAAATGGAAGCATATTTCCTAAAATTTTCAACCAGATGTGTGAGATTTTATTTCCCAAGGTGGCACAAATCCAGACAAAAGATAGAAAATAAGCACTTAGCCTTGCACATACTTCTAAATTCATAGCTTTTTCCATATCTAACATTTTTGCTGCCTGGTACTGAAATGACTTGCTTGAGAGTGGGAGAACTGTGTTAAAGCTGTACTTGCCTAATACAAATGGCACTACCAATTCACTCTTCTGTTAACATGTTAACTGCTGTTGGGGTAATGAAAAGACACAATGGAAAGGTGCACATGGTGATGCATGAAATTGTAACATCTGTAACAAACAATAATAGTTACATTATGCCCCGAAGGGTTTGGGGATTGGGGGGGGGAGGCATATTAAAAAAAAAAAAAAATAGATAGAAAGAAATGCCACATAACGTGTCAATTATTAATGCATCCTTCTAGTAGGATCAAATTGTTGTTGTATTGAAATAAAAGACACAACTATATTGAGTGTTGAGTGACACTGTTATAAACAAAAATACGTGTTTGTATTTTATAAATCTTTCTGTAATTTGCTATCATAGGCTGTTGATAACCAAAAATTACATAGAAGAGATGGGGAAATCATGTCTAGCCTCATGACTCAGCATAAGCTAAGCGGAAGAAGGGTAGAGCCATGTGCATACCTAGAGTACTAGGCACCCAGGGCAGATCCTATATTTGGCACTGCACCCCGCACTTTAAAATGTTAAAGAATCCAGCATTGCAGATATAGTGAAACTATATAACACACAAACCCAGCCTTACAGGTATACATCAACTGAAAAACCACAAGCAAACGCAGTATTAGAGGCAAAGAAATTATGCAGGAAACCTTAAATTGCAGGCGTAGATCACAGGTCGCACACACCAAAGGCCAGTCCTGCATCTGCATATGGGACTTGCCCAGCACCTGTATTGCACACAAAAGACTTGTCCAGCGTCCAGATTGCACACACAGGACTTGCGTCGGGACCCAAATTGCATCCACAGGAGTTGCCCAGCACCCAGATAGCGTACCTAGGACTTGCAACAGCACCAAGATTGCATCCACAGGTACTGCCTCAGCACACAGATTGTATCCACGCACTTGCTTGCCCATAGTCACACTCACCCTAACATAAAAATACTTTTAAAATAGAAAGTTATCTCTCTCGCCTTTCTCCTCTTTTTCATTATCTCATCATCTCCTTTTATGTCAATTTTACCCCCTGTTATGTCTTCTTTACTCTTGATCCCTCCCCTTCTCTCTAATTCACCCTTATCTTCCTCTTTATCTCTTCTTTCAATCATTCACCTTTCTTTTTATCTAACTTTGTCTACCTTTGTTCTCCCCACCCTTTCTCTTTATTTCCCCTCCTTTCTCTTTTTTACCCCTTTTTCTTTACCTCTCCTCCTTTCTCTTAATCTTTCCCTTGTTCTTGTCCTCTGTCCCTCTTTTTACTATCTCTCTTCTTTCATTTTTCCTTGTTTTCTTTGATCTCCCTTTATCATTATCTCTCCTTTATCTCCCTATCGGATTTCACTTTATCTTTCCCATTTCTCCCCATCTCTTGACTTATCATGAGGTCTGGCAAGTGCCCAGGGGCAGCGTTAGTGCAGCAAGAGCGGCGCTGTGCCCAGAAAAACACGCCTCTTTCACCCGTCCTTTGTATCTGATTACCTCCTTCTCTGCCTCTCAGATCTTGCTCCTGAGGACTGCAGTAAAGCGGCGCAGGTGCGCCATCTGAGAGGAAGAGAAGGAGGTATTAGGATACAAGGGCGGGCCAGACGGATGAAAGAGTTGTGTTTTTTTGGGTACCGCGCCACTCTTGCTGCACCGTGCCGCAAATTCTCCAGTCCGGCTCTGTAAGTTTTAGTACCCGGCGTATAAGACGACCCCCGACTTTTGAGAAGATTTTCTCGGGGTAAAAAGTCGTCTTATACGCCGGAATATACGGTATATATATATATATTTAAACATCTACAATTTGTTTCGTTTTTGTTTTGTTACTAATCATAATGCAAGTTTTTTTTCTGCTGAATGTACATGTCCCAGACTGGCATAAATTAGTGCAGTAGTTGTACAGCAGCAGTTGTACTGCAGCTTACTGTGGGATTGGTTTTTCAGTGTACAACACAGGCTCACATTAAAAAACAGTAATATATAGTCTAACACATATAGACGCCAAGTTGCCCACCTGCCCCAAGGCCCGCAGCACCTTCTACAGTCACAATTCAGTGTAGTAAGTCTGTCTTAGTTGCTTAAAACAGTGTTGTTTTAACTCAATGGTTAAATCAATGTGTTAACAGACTCCAAGCTTTCACTGCTTTACAGAGTTTCTGGCTAAAACAGAACCCTTTTTCCTTTGTTGGGGCATTCAGCTGTTAAGTGAAATACTGCTGCAAACTAAGATAATGACAGTTACAGCAGAGGATTAACTCAGCATAACTGTTAATCCAAAAGGCAGTACCACTGGATTGGTTTAAATATAAATTTAAATGTAAAGCTGACTAGGTAACTGCTGCCAAAGGGTCAGCCAGTGAATCAGGATGTTTATAACTTGAGGACTAGTCACACTTCACCCTCTGATTCACTGTGAATATCACCCTGGATGACAGTTTCCTTGAATATGTTCTAAATGTTTTAGAACCTGAAACAAACATTCTAGAGATATTGGTTCCAACATAAAATATCTATATTCATCCATGATACAAACCTCACATTCACCACATCCCAAAGATGGTCTATTGGTGCCAAATAGACAGACTAAGGCTACTGCAGACAACTGTCTGTCTCCAGCCAAGATCCTGCCCCTGCAGAGGGATGCCAACCTGACCCTGCACCCAGGTCTGGATCAATGATATTGACCATTCTATTGTTTACCACAAGGCATTACGATCACAAAGCTAGAACACATACAAAACGATTAATATGCATCTACTTGAAAACATTTTATCCTTCCATCTGCTTAGAATTATAGATGTTGTACATTGCCCATTAACTCACATGTCCTTGTATATAACTCAGGTAATTCAAAGTTCAAGTAAACAATTGTACATCCAGGAAGTGTTGCTGGCAAATTGTAACATGAACACAGAATTAAACAATAGAATAAAGAACTATTTTAATGAAAGGTTTGGTCCTCAAACAGTTTTATGAATGATGATACATGATGTTAAATTCAGTAGTAGGTGAAACCACACTGATGTCACTAGACTGAGAATTCAAGATTAAGGGCTGTACTTAATATATGATAAACAATACTCAACTGTAGAAGGTGCTTTGCATAACAATATTGTTATTCCTAAGCGACATTAAATAATGCTGCACAGATATTAATAATACTTCTGCTACATGATTGCCATGTGGAAATACAGCAAGCACTGATAACACCTTTCGTTTTTCCTGTATTGTGTGTTTCACATATCTTCACTCTAAATCTGTGTATGGTTTACTTAATATTAACTCTCTCTTCTGGAAAAACATCCTTACCCATTTATGCTTACCTTAGTTTTAAGGTATGCCCTACCCCAGTAAGTTCCAACTTCTCTTAAGAATATGAAGTATTTTACAGATGCATTGTCACTTTTATTGACTGACATTATTAGGCTTTTATCTGCTTTTATGTATTTAGAAAGCTTATCAGCAATTAAGAAACTGTAGGTTGCACAGCAATTTTAATAATGTAAGAACATGAGCATGCTGGTTTGCCAAGGCAAAATATTTAGGCACAGCTCCTGTATAATCAGACCTCAAGGTGATTTCATAGCATCATCCTTCTAGCTACACTTGTAATGAGAAGACTGAAATACAGTTTATTTCACCAAAACCACTTTAATTTTTGGATATTAAACATTACTTACACAATGTATTTATACATTTTATTGTGTGGTAATTGAGTATATATATATATATATATAT
>VKOC01034320.1:0-11996 GCA_009364415.1 Spea multiplicata | reverse complement strand
TTTTATTAATGTATTTTATTTAATGAGTATCATGACCAGAAAAATCTGCATGGTTGCTTTATTTAATTAATGCTTTATGTCTTATGCACTAAATGTTTGAGGTGTCCCCCTTGCAAATGTACAGATCATCATACCCGGGAACTCTCCGGGTTTGACCTGGAGATTGCCTGGTGAGCGCTGCTTCTCCAGGTCAAGACCTGAATCCTCTGGGTCGCGGGAGCGGGGTCTTGACACACCCCTCTCCATGCCCATTTTTCCTTTAAGTGGGGGTGTTTCCCGCTGCCGTCAGTGGGACCACCCACCAATGTCAGCAAGGCTGCGTTCCCACAAGGGAAGGCTCCGGGTAGCCAGAGCCCTGAAGTTCCCAGGTATGCAGATCATGCAGATTCCCCATATGCATTTGACGCTTTTACCACCCCTAGCTATTTAATGTGCTGGAAATGTATTTGGCTGAAGATCATTCATCCATCCATACATCCATCCATCCATCCATGTATGCATTCATTCATTCATGCCTGCATGCATGCACGCACGTGCTGCGGCAGGGAGAGTCTTAAGAACCCTTTGCACATGTGTTTGGAAAAAGCTCAAACTGATTTCAATTGGAGTGCTTTCCTGCCACTGATTGGCTGCTTCAAACAGCCTATCAGTGCCAAGAATTGTCAGGAAACCGGATGGAACAGAGCCGTAATGACACCTGAGGGAACCATGACTGGGCCGGCCACCAAGGAACAGCCAGAACGATCGTTGCTAACTGACAGCGCACCTGAAGAAGAACTCTGGGAATCACTGAGAAAGGGGGAAATGCATAATTGCATCCACTGCCAGTGCCTCCAGGTTTGGTCTCCAACTGAAGAACCTGGGCAACTGATGGTTCAGGTGAGAAGCAAAAACATCCACCTGAAGTGGACTCCGTAATTTGCGAATCTCTGAAAAAACCCTGGGCTCCAACCTCCAATAGCTAGAATCCCTCAGAAAACATGAGTTCCAATCCACAGTTACATTGGAAAGACCCGGAATTGTGCTTGAGACAATACTCCCAAAAATCCTTTGCAGTTCTGTCAACAGAACACACTGGGTTCCTCCCCAATGGTTTATATAACGCACCGCCGAGATGGTTGTCCATGCGCAACCTGATACAAGTGACTGGACAATGTGCCGGCAAACTCTTTATTGCAAAGGAACCTGCTAGAAGTTCCAGGCATTTGATATGAAGACAGGCTTCTTCCCTGGACTACCTGCCCCCGTTGACACAGCTCCACAACGGGCCCCCAACCGTGGACGCAAACCGAAAATGGCTCTGCTAAGTCGGACTTCTCCAAATTGAGAAACCCCAAATGATGCAAAAGATTCATGGCCCACTGCAGGTGACGGTGTAATGTATCAAGGGGTTGCGAAAAGATCAGAATGTTATCCAGATAGACAATGAGACGGACCCCCCTGCTCTATAAAAGCACCATGGATGGCCTGAGTAGCTTGGTAAAACACCAAGGAGCTGAGGAGAGCCCGATAGGGTAAACGTGTAAAGCATCATCTCCTCCCGTTCCAACGATACTGCAGAAAATCCTGGGAACTTGGGTCTATTGATAACGTCAAATAGGCATCTTTGAGATCCAGTTTGACCATCCAATACCCAGGCAGTAGTGAATCTCGTAACAGATGTATACCCTCCTATCTTACCCTCAGGTTTAACTGCCAGAGGTTTATAACTGGACGCATCTGGCCACCTTTCTTTAGAACAAGAAAGATGTTGCTTACAAAAGCCTGGGCAACCTGTACCTTTTTCTCTGAGATCAACTCTGACTCTACCAAAATTTGCCACTGACGTGGAACTTGGATTAACTCGAGTCAATAACCCTGCACCGTTTCCAATACCCATGCGTCCGAAGTGATGCTCATCCATGCTTTTAAAAAATGGATGAATTCCCCCCCCACACGTGACAGTGGGAAAAAGGGGGATACATATGACTTACCAAATGGCTGTCTGTAGAAAGGGGTTTCTCTCGCACCTCTTGCTCTCCATGGTCGGTCTCGTTGAGGAAAAAAACGGGGATGGAGCCTGGGTTATGCCGTCTTGAAAGACGTTCCATGGTGTAGTAACAGTGGCTCTGCCTGGTCTGTTATAACCTGATTGGTTTCGGCCAGTTCCTTGGAACCGCTGGCCCTGGCAAAAACCTAGAAAAGACCCAGCGCATAGACGTTCGCACCTTGTCAAGAGCTGTAGAAGGCCAGACATACTTGCCTGAATCCTTTATTAAGGACTCTCTGAAAAGCAAACCCTTAGCATCTTTGCCCATCTTGGTCAGCACTAAATTGGCTAACTTCGGTTTAATTTCAAACAAAATCACCTTTCTTCTCGCAATGGCGATAGAGGTGTTAACATTACCCGCCATGCATATGGTATCCACAGATCAATTGAGGGTCTAAAGGCTGATGATCGCATAAGGCCACATCGGCCAATTCGTGAACTTTATCCTGGAACACTTTAAGTGTCAGCTCGAGACCCTTCCAAACCATTTTAGGATCCACCTCTGGGGTAATACAAACTTTGTTCGGTACCAACCGGCGGGGGCATTCTGCCCTCAACTTATTTCTAGCCTCCTTAGTCAAAGGCCGTCTGACCTTGTTCTGAAGGTGCTGAGCAATGAGGGGCCCCATTCCGCTGACCTATGATGATGCAGCTCATCCGGGTTCAAAGAGTGGTTCACCTAGCGGGTCTAGGATGGCCTCTGATTGGGTAGAACACCCAGCCTTGTTTGTCTTTGATTCTTCCCCGGATTCCAAAGGCATTACCTCCTCATCTGAATCAACTGATGAGTCTGAGTCATTCTCAGTTAGCATTCTGGCGCATTTTCATTTTCTCGCTTTTTCTGCCTGGCGAGTACAGGCTGTCTTGTGAGTGCTCGCACTCTCAGGGTTACGAAGGGCCTTCATGCCTGTAGCACTGGCTGGACGGTTTAGAAGAGAAGTGGAAATCTCAGGAGGTGCCACAGGGTAAGGATCCCTTGGGCACACCATTTCTTCATGCTGTAAGACATGTGCAATGGGTTGAGAGAGGGATGAGGACATAGAATCCATTGCTGAGTGAATGGCCTCAGTCAATGAACGCTGCAGAAGACCAGTAGCGTCCCCTGGTGGGACAATGGGAAGTAACCCCTGAGAGGGGTGAACTAAAGGATCACCAGTCCCTAGATCCATTTGATGCGGACCATCAAACTCAACAAAATTAAAAGATGTGCAATAACAGACAAAGAAAACAATCTAAACAATATAATAAATAAGAAAAAGAAACTACACCTGAATATCCAGATGTCAGGGTAGCACAAACTATGGAAAAATAGAGAGCGCAAATAATACATTACTAACACCATTGAACTCCTTAAACCACAAGGAGTACCCCGATCGCCTTGTGATTGCTCTGAAGAACAGCCACAAGCGTCATCAGCGAATGGCATTGCTGCCATTCAGAAGATTGCGACGCCAACTGTCACATCAATGAGTTCACAGAGGGTCTATCCAGGTACTGCATTCAGCCATGCCCACTAATCACAATGTGATTAGTAAAATGAAATAAAAAAACGGTAATATGTCAAAATAATCCCCCACTGTCACAAAAACGTCCAAATATATATATATATATATATATATATATATTTATATATATATATATATAATCTATCTACACTGCTCAAAATAATAAAGGGAGCACTTAAACAACACAATGTAACTCGAAGTCAATCACACTTCTGTGAAATCACACTGTCCACTCAGGAAGCAACACTGATGGACAATCAATTTCACATGCTGTTGTGCAAATGGAACAGACAACAGGTGGAAATTATAGGCAATTAGCAAGACACCCCCAATAAAGGAGTGGTTCTGCAGGTGGTGACCACAGACCACTTCTCAGTTCCTATGCTTCCTGGCTGATGTTTTGATGTTTTGGTCACTTTTGAATGCTGGCGGTGCTTTCACTCTAGTGGTAGCATGAGACGGAGTCTACAACCCACACAAGTGGCTCAGGTAGTGCAGCTCATCCAGGATGGCACATCAATGCGAGCTGTGGCAAGAAGGTTTGCTGTGTCTGTCAGCGTAGTGTCCAGAGCGTGGAGGCGCTACCAGGAGACAGGCCAGTGCATCAGGATTAAGCCATATTAGTCCAGTAGACACGATGTAAAAAAAAACAGAGTATGCGGCGATACCTTTTTTATTGGACTAACATAATATTTAGAAGACAAGCTTTCGAGAGTTATCCTTCCTTTAACAGGTCTGAACCAAAACTGATCAACATGATAGAGGTTACAACTTAAAACAAGTGATGGTATTAGAGAAGGGTATGGTGGGGGGTGAGTGGGGGGAGAGGTAGAGAGATAACCAAAGGAAAGAACAAAAAACCTAGGGAAACCAATAAACACATTAACACATTAGAGACAATAAGAGCAATTAGACACACATTGGACATTAAGATGAATGTTCATATGAAGTTCTGGTAGTGTGCCAGGAAACCAGAATCCATAGGACAGGTCCCACTCAGAACAGGCCTTGCCATGGTCGACCAAAGACGTTGAGTGCACGTGCTCAGCATCATATCCAGAGGTTGTCTTTAAGAAATAGACGTATGAGTGCTGCTAGCATTGCTGCAGAGGTTGATGGGGTGAGGGGTCAGTCTGTCAGTGCTGAGACCATACGCCGCACACTGCATCAAATTGGTCTGCATGGCTTCCAGAAGGAAGCGTCTTCTAAAGATGATGCACAAGAAAGCCCGCAAACAGTTTCCTGAAGACAAGCGGACTAAGGACATGATTACTGGAACCATGTCCTGTGGTCCAATAAGACCAAGATAAACTTATTTGGTTAAGATGGTGTCAAGCGTGTGTGGCGGCAACCAGGTGAGGAGTACAAAGACAAGTGTGTTGCTCAGTTCAAGCATTGGTGGTGGAGTCTGTATGGTTCTGGGCTGCAGCTGAGTGCTGTCGCTGGGGAGCTACGTTCATTGTAGAAGCATGAATCATATGTACTGTGACATACTGAAGCACAGCATGATCCCCTCCCTTCAGAGACTGGGCCGCAGGGCAGTATTCCAACATGATAATGACCCCAAACACACCTCCAAGATGTCCACTGCCTTGCTAAAGAAGCTGAGGGTAAAATGGACTGGCCAAGCATGTCTCCAGACCTAAACCCTATTGAACATCTGTGGGGAATCCTCAAATGGAAGGTGGGGGAGCGCAAGGTCCAATTTGTACATTTACACTTAGGGGTGTACTCACGTTTGCTGCCAAGGTTTAGACATTAATGGCTGTGTGTTGAGTTATTTTGAGGGAACAGCAAATTTACACTGTTTTACAGGCTGTACATTCACTACTTTACATTGTAGCAGTGTGTCATTTCTTCAGTGTTGTTACATGAAAAGGTATAATAAAATATTTACAAAAATGTGATGGGTGTACTCACTTTTGTTAGATGCTGGATATACTTATATACTGTAAAAATTTCATTTTTGTAAATCATCAGCTTGGTTTCTCAAAAATATCCCATCTTATCCATATAAGTATTTTTTTACTTTCTTCCAACAAACAAAAAAACAGTATTGCGTCATGATTTATTGGTCTCCCATTTAAAAGTAAGTCCCACAAAAAGGAATTACATATGCAGTACTAATTTTTAGCATTTATACTTCTGGATTGTCATTGCTGTCCTCAGCGACTTATTTTCTTGCTAAAGACTGCAGTGTTGGTTATGTAGGATAATTTAGGTGTTGGTTTATCTGTTGGCAGATTTAATTTCTTAATTTAGGAATTATAGCAGAACCTTTATGCAATCAGAGCAAACAAGAAATCCATTGGTTATTATTATTTAGAAAAAGTAAAGTGTAGAAAAATTGCAACATGATAAATGTACATTTACTATCTTGAGAGAATCATGTGATAGTTTTCCACAAGTAACTGACTTTTCAATTTCCTGTCTCATAAGAGCTAGGTTATAATGGAATTTCTCGAGGGAAAAATTGAGTTGTGTGCTTACAACACATGAACATTCCTTATTATTGCTGTGACCAGAGCAAAGGACTCAAATGACTCAGATAGTGCCAGAAAGCTGTGATGTACTGCTTGATAAGTGTTATAGCTTTACACATTGTCATTTTGTCTACACATTGTAAGGCATAGATGTCATGGATTGTAAAGAAGAAAATATAAATTTTATATTATATATATTATATATGTATATATAATATATCTATATAGATAGAATATCTATTTATATATATATATATATATATATATATATATATATATATATCGGTATATACAAAAACATAAAATATGTATGTGTCTGTCTATCTAGCTATTACCATGTGCAAATGGACCAAAGGCATGTGAACTTAGGGCAATATGGCAGAGCTTGTGATGACGTCTGCTTCCCTGATTGGAGGATCAGGAAGGATGTCACCAAAGTGCCGCCATTTTGGCGGAAGTTGCCGTCAGGTTATGTCCATGGAGAAGCGGACAGAGAAAGAAGATAGCAGATTAAGGATTGAAGATAGAATAGATAGAATCGGAAGCTGTAATGGTCAGCAGAGAAGGTAAGGTAAACCTTTAGAGAGCGTGAGAGAAACCCATAAAAATTCTAAGATTTTTTGCTTCGTTTTTGTCCGATTTGTGGGGGTCTGGCCTCTTTTTTGGGACTTTGTACAGGTTGCAGAATTTACCAAGATTCAGTATTTGCAATTCGTTTGAATCCAAAGTCTACTAGCTATGACTCCAAATAGCATCTTAGACCGTCATAAACCGTCATTTTAAAATACAATACCCTTACAGTAAACATAGAATGAAACAAGTTGAATATAAATCCTTGTTGTAGAATTAACTGGGAGTGAGATAAGCAATACATTAACCTTATAATGCACAAGTGTCCCTTGGCTCTCAACACTACACACGTTTTTAAGAAAAAAATCTTTGAATATCTAAACACTGGTGAAGTTAGAATTCAAGAAGCTGCCTTGCAAGTAAATTCCTACCGTTGCTTGAGAACTAAACAAGCCATTATTCCTACAAAGAACATCTGCTTGTACTGATGCTTCTACAAAAAAATCACCTTCCACAGCCACCTCTGGCATTGCTTTAAAGTCTGGTACTAAATCATAAATTTTAGACAGAACCTGATGCACACACCTCTGGTATTCTGGTATATAAATAGGATATCAGATTGAGACATAAATGACTTGACCATATTTTTCAGAGTGGAAATATTACAGAACTCAGCAAGTCACCATTAGAACAAAATCAGTTTAAATGCACATAGACAGAGGGCATTGGTGCTACTGGCACCATTATTAAAAGCAATACATCTTTGGGAATATTCCTGAGGCAATTGCTCATTCATCAAAAGATTTTTTCCTTGCTTCCTTTAGGTCATAACAGTGGTACTTGCGCAACTAGATCGGAAAAGAGGAATTCAATTATGAATGCAAATTCCATACAATTCAAAAAAACCCAATATACAATAGATGCAGTTTTATTGTATTTTGTGTATGCATGTCTATGTTTACAGCAAAAAAGATCAGCCCCAGAGGGACAGATGGAACGGCATGGAGCCTTCCATGGTTATCCTTACTATTCTACCTTCCTTCCTTTTCACCCAAGAGGCCAAAGTGACAGCATATCTGGGTATGGGGAGCTTTGAGTGGCCTCCCTTGAGGAGGGGATATAAAAGAAGAGCTTCCACTGATCCAACTACTCTGGTCTGAAAAATGACAGCATTTCCAGATTCCTAAAAAAATATATATATTTACTTACCATTGCAGGTTTCACTCTTTTGACTCTTTTGAACTATATTTTCTGAAAATAAATGAATTGAGGGCCCCTTAAGCTCCTATTAACCAAGGAGGAAGGGTTTCTGGTGGGTGTTAGTCTCCCCCGCAAGATTCATTTCTAGTTTTTATATGCTTGTATTATATTGAACTGGTAGGAGGGATCAAGGAGTTGAAGTCAAAGGCTATCAAGCTGGAATCATATTTAACTCCACTTCCAACTCACCTGAAGTTAACTTCAAACCAACAACATTAAAAATCATAATTTAAAGTTTGAAACAATGCAGCTTACACCTACAGGTTAGTGAAATAAACCTTCAATGTTATAACATTTAAGATAGTCTTATTGTTTGTCAGAAATTCACCTCTCACCTTTCCAGGGGCGCCTAAAATGTTGCAATAATTGCCCAAGAACGGTACCTCTAGGAGTTACATGCTTTAGATTTATTGCTAGTGTTGGTAACAATCCAAAGCCATGTATCTTAATAATTAGAGCTTCCTTCCTTCTTTCCAGGACCGGTATGTAATACAGCTAAAGGAGCTGTATGTGACATGAAGATGAAATGTTATTAGTAACATGTTTCATGTGTGCGTGAAAAGAAAATTTGCTACATATATGAATATTAATATGGTATATAATAATACATATAATACATATATATTATATTTATATATATTGTTATTACATATTATAATTATATGTTATTATATTATAATAATATATATACATATATTATATGTATGCATTAAATGTATGTGTCTACCTGCTGACAGCACTGAGACAAGTAATCCTTTTCCTGCTATGTCTTGAATTCCATTTTTTGTTTGCCATTTAAAGCATGAGGGTAAATCATTTCTATGCTAAGTGAAAACTTCTAGCAGCACAGAAAAGGAAAACAGAGAAGCATTCCAATATCTTCATAAAATTACAATGAGATGGGCAATACACAGCACCCCCCTATAGCAGCAAAGTCATTATTATATTCCTTGTAGAACACATGAGGACTTGCATTCTGAAATGATACATGTGTTCATTGTACCACTTGTAAACATTGATTTACAGCACTATTAGATACAATGATAAATGAGGATGAAATAAATGCTTCATTCAAAACTTAAGACAAAGAAAGCTCTTTTTTAAGATACCAGAGAAAACAAAATGCCAGGTTATTTGAGTGGTTACAGCTGTTGATTACTTGCCCAGCCAGGCACATTGTTCCTGATGTATGTTGTTATCGCTCTTAGATGCCCTTATCTTGTCATAGATTACTTGAGTTATATCTATCATTAGTGGGTTCTGGTCCCATCTCATATATCTTTTACTGTCCTGGATTGCTCTCTGTACAGTTGTCCAGCACAACTTCATTGTTATATCTGATACATTGAGCTGATGTCCACTGTTATATGAACTCATTAAAAGTGGTCAAACAATAATTGTGCTTGTCTTCTCTTGATGATGTTATAGTTCAATATGTTTCATATCAATATTTTTATTAGTATTCAATAATGCTTTGGTTTATTTGCTCTAAATTTTGATGATGACACACACATATCCAAAACTCTAATAATAAAAATAATCAGCAAAGTGTAAGACTTTTCCATATACATATTTGTATTTACATTAAGTAATTTTGTTTCATTAATGTTTTTTTGGAACATATTTTGTCACAGATAACCCAAAATATATTCTTCTAATAAAACAATCTTTTCTCATATGCCATCTTTGATGGCATATGCCTATACTGTTCTTGGATTTTCTATGCTTTTGATTATGTAAATTGCACCTACCACATGAAGGTAATTTAATTTAAATGCACAGAATGTACCAATGTTTTCTATAAATAAGACATTTCAGCTGTCTTTTGTATCACTGAAACGTGATTGCCACTCTGTGGTAGTAAGTGAATCAAGATAATTGGAAAATAAATTATAAAAACCTGTCTAGATATTTAATAATGTTAATCATTCAGTTTGATTTAGAAAACAACTTAAGCCTTTTTTGTGAACATACAGCAGGTTTCTTGTAAGACATTTGGTGATTAGTATTATGCATAACTAATTACATTTTCTGTAAGTGCCAGAAAGCCTCATATGTTTTCCACTAGAAGAAGGCATTTGATGTCATCTTATGATGCATGATGCAGGATACATGCCTAGTAGGGAATAGATTTAGGAATTGGAATAGGATACTTACCTCTTTCCTGTAACCGGTATGAGAAATCTAAATGTGATTTAAATAAGTAGTAGAGTTATTTTTTGGCTCTTAAGAAGACTATTGAGCAACTCTTATGTTAAAAGTAAGGTTTGATCGGTCATTATAAGTTAAATTACATTACTTTCAGGACTATCTTTATATCTAATGTAGCCTGGGACAAACCTCCTTATGAGCCCGAATCATACCCAAGTGAGAGTAAAGGTGCCACCTGGATAGACCTCTCCATAACACCTGTCACCGGTGATGTGCTATGCTGCTTGTGCTTAGGACACTAAAATACAGAAGTAGCATGTGATGTGCATGACATGGGAAGATGACATTTATGGGATACGTTGTAATGGCTCACAGACTCCACCTCCAGCTAGGGGTTGATTAAAGGGTTCAAGGAAGTTGTGACTTCGGGCCTCAGTTCTGCATGCCAATTTTAAGGTGATCATTTATGATTCAGTGTTTAACATATGTGCCATCACTTCTGGACATATAAGTGTTTTAAAAATGTACTGAGATTTAATAGTTAATGTTTTGATGCTGCTTATTAAAGGTCAGCTAAACGCTGTTATTCTATTGCGATAACCTAGAATTCTTATAATGTCTATCAGTCAGCTCGAATAAGGCTTTTTAATATGAGATTTCTTAATAAGATACATATAGTTTATATTATTATTTTCATTATAATAGGTATATATTTGTTATTTAAAGCATTATTTGTTTAGAGACTGGCATTTCATTTTTTTAATTCTTGGTTCGTGTTGTAATATATGTTACCCTGAAATAAATTTGAATAGCATGCAAAACGTTTTTTAAGTCTATTTTAGTGATTAAACTTTTAGTATATTTGTGGGTTAGCAGTGCCTAATATCTTGGATTTGGCTAAATGAAATTCTAGAGATAGTTCTATAACAAGAAAACGAGTAGCAGTCTGCAGACTGGTGGTGGTGCATGGGCAGATTACCCATTACCCTTCAGAATTTAGGATGCACTTTGCATGTGCCTAGTATTCTTAATGGATAATCTTCCACAGATAGTAGAGCACAATAGATAAAAAGATACCTAAAAGACACCATTCCTGTGGAAGTCTTACACGTTAAAGGAATTTAAAAAAAGCTTGAGATGTGTATTCTCTATCACTAACAAGTAAAATAATCAATGTGGTCCAATTTATTGTTTTATGTTGATTATTTTATGCTGTCAGTGTCTATGTCCTAAAATGAAGAAAAAAAAAGTAAGTTATTCACAAACTACTCTGAAGGGCCAATTCAGTTCTTCATGCAAGGAATACCGGTCTCGGGCACTAGTGAAAATACTTTAGACCTTAGTGAGTCCAATGTAAAATACATAGATTCTTGCTGCCAATCAAATAAAATTTTAATTCATTTTTGAGAACTTGCAAAGTTATTCATCCGCTTTAAAATACTCTTACTATCTGTTGATTCTGAGCAGTTCTGTGCAAACTACCTAAAATAACTAAATCTCTCTGGAAAAAATAATTGAAACCCCCTAAAAACAATGTGTAGCTAAAATGCAGTGATATATATTTATATTATAAGTGATGGATCATATCAGCAATTAGTACTGTAATGCTAAGTCTCCGTTCTTTAGTAACTTTGGAGGTGCAAAGTAATTCACTGTACTTTCACAAAATCTCTATAGCATACTTATTTAATATAATATATTTGTAATTTTAAGGTCTCGGATGAAGTGTAAATAGTGAAATAGCTGAGCAAATATTAGCATTTTAATACTAACATATAAATTACAATAGTAAAATTAATAATAAATAACGGAGATAACTCCAGCTCCTTGGACTACCGTATTTTTCGCTCCATAAGACGCAGTTTTTTTCCTCCCAAAGTAGGATGAAAAATCAGCCGCGTCTTATGGAGCGAAGATGCAGGCAGGGAGGGGGGGGGCAACGATATACCGTATTTATCGGCGTATACCACGCACTTTTTTAACTAAAATCCGGAGCTT
>VKOC01034314.1:0-10458 GCA_009364415.1 Spea multiplicata | reverse complement strand
CCCTCCCTAACCCCCCTTCTCACGCTCTACCCTCTCCCTCCCTACCGACTTTATTGGTCACTCGTACGGACCAATAAAGTCGCTCGTACGGACATTTAACTAATTGAACAGGGAGGGAGACCAGTGGCATCTGCAGCGTAAGTTGCAGCATTGGGGATTTAAAAGTCTACACGAGCGACCAACAGAGTTGCTCGTGCAGACTTTCAAAACCCCCATGCTGCAACTTACCCTGCCGATGCCACTGGTCTCCCTCCCTGTTCAATTAATTAAATGTTCCGTACGAACGACCAATAAACTCATAGAACAGGGAGACAAGTGGGATCTGCCGGGTAAGTTGCAGCATTGGGGTTAACTTTTTTATTAGGGGTTAACTTTTTTTAAAGGGTTAAGGGGCCGTGCGAGTGAGCCTATTGGTTGCTTGCATGGCCCTTTAACCTATGGATTTCCGCTCCCGTTAACCCCTTTCATGCTGTGTTAGATAACACAGGGCTGTGTCAGGGCTTACAAAGGCCGTGCAAGTGAGCCTATTAGGCGACCAATAGGCTTATTCGCACTGCCCTGTAACCCGTCACACCGAACCTGCGGATTTCCACTTCCGTGTTCTGCCGCAATGCCGCGAAGACAAGGTAAGTCAGAAGGGGGGAGAATGGTAGACGAAGACAATCACCAAGATCTTCGTGGTGTGTGTCTTTGTCTTCGCCTACGTTTTACCGCCGCTGTCTTCTCTTCGGGGTGTCTTCGGAACGAACACGAAAACACACTCTTCGTGTTCGTTTTCATGTTCGCCCGAAGACGAATGCACAAGTCTACTAGTGACGGCATGCTTAATCCGATGCTTGGCGTTATACTTGGTGATGTGAGGCTTGCATGCAGCTGCTCACCCATGGAAACCCATTCCATGAAGCTTCCACTGCATAGTTTTTGCGCTGATTTTAATTGCAGTGGAAGTTTGGAACTCTTCAGCTATGGAATCGGCAGACCTTTGGTGACTTTTATGCACCATGCACCTCAGCACTCGGCGAACCCATTCTGTGACTTTACGTGGTCTTCTGCATCATGGCTGAATTGGTGCTGTCCCTAAAGGCTTCTGCTTTCCAATAATACCACTTACAATTAACCATGGAATATCTGGCCGGGCTTACATTTCACAAACTGTTTTATTGTAAAAGAGACATCTTATCACGGTGCCCCGCTTGAATTCATTGAGCTCTTCAGAATGGCACATTTTGGCCTTGATTTTATACACCTGTGGTAATGGATCTGATTTAATTAAGAGGTGTGTCCCAACACCTTAGTCCGTATACAGTGGATATAAAAAGTCTACGCACCTATAACATAAACAATTCAATTTCAAAACAAACTGAAATCTTTGAGGGGGGAATAAAAACTCACAATAACCTGGTAGCATAAGTCTGCAAACCCTCTTTTAACTGGGGCTGTGATGGTGTTAAGAATTAACCAATCATATTCAAACTCATGTTAAATAAGTCATTACACACCTGCCATCATTTAAAGTGACTCTGACTAATCACATAAAGTTTAGCTGTTCTAGTAGGATTTACCTGACATTTGCTTGGTTGCATCTCAGAGCAAAAGCCATGGTCTGCAGAGACCTTCCGAAGCATCAGAGGGATCTCATTGTTGAAATATATCAGTAAGGAGAAGGGTACAGAATAATTTCCAAAGCATTAGACATACCATGGAACCCAGTGAAGACAGTCAACATCAAGTGGAGAAAATATGGCACAACAGAGACATTACCAGTAACTGGACGTCCCTCCAAAATTGATGAAAAGACGAGAAGAAAAGTGGTCAGGGAGGCTTATAAGAGGCCTGCTGCAACAAACTTCAAGTCCCCCAAAGGCACGTGGGAAAAAGTGTTATGGTCTGATGAAACCAAGCTTGAACTTTTTGGCCATAATTCCAAAAGGTATGTTTGGCGCAAAAACAACACTGCACCCAAAGAGCACCATACCCACAGTGAAGCATGGTGGTGGCAACATCATGCTTTGGGGCTGTTTTTCTTCAGCTGAAACCCCAGGCCTTAGGGTGGAGGGAATTATGAACAGTTCCAAATACCAGGCAGTTTTGGCACAAAACCTTCAGGTGTCCATTAGGAAGCTGAAGATGAAGTTCATCTTTCAGCATGACAACGACCCAAAGCACACATCCAAATCCACAAAAGCATGGCTTACACCAGAAGATTAACGTTTTGATGGCCCAGCCAGAGCCCAGACCTGAATCCAATTGAACATCTGTGGGGTGATCTGAAGAGGGCTGTGCACAGGAGATGTCCTCACAATCTGGCAGATTTGGAGCGCTTTTGCAAAGAAGAGTGGGCAAATATTGCCACGTCAAGATGTGCCATGTTAATAGACTACTACCCAAAAAGACTGATTGCTGTAATAAAATCAAAAGGTGCTTCAACAAATATTAGTTTAAGAGTGTGCACATTTATGCAACCAGGTTATTGTGAGGTTTTGTTTTTTTTCCTCCATAAAACATTTCAGTTTGTTTTGCAATTCAGTTGTTCACATTATAGGTCACGTTAAAGGTGGAAAAAGTTCTGACATGATTTGTCTATGTCTCATTCTTTAACATCACAAGGACCTGGCATTTAAACAGGGTTGTGTAAACTTTTTATATCCATTATAGTGTATATACAGTATGTGTACATTTATATATTGTGTCAGAATCCAAGACCATATGTACATCAGCCAGAGAATACAAAGAGGACTTTATCCTGGCTATTAAATACCCCTGTTAGCACACCTGGCTAGTGAGCTCAGACCTATTCAGTAGGTCTGAAAGAGAAGGAAAGGGTCTCAGCATATGGCTGCACTGGGATAGTGTGTTTAGAGACCTGCAAGTTAGCTGTCAGCCAAGAAGTGGGGAGAGAATGAGACAGATTTTGAGGATCTGCTTGAGTGAAGATAATGTGATTGTAGCTAAAGTCACTGGCATGGAAATCTCAAAGTTGGGGAGAACAAATGGTTTCTTATCACAATGCAAGTTGAAGGTATTAGGAGAATAAATTGTATTTTTACTTAAACACATTGGTTTTTAGTAGATATTTGAATCTTACAGAACAAGGAATTGAATTACAAAGAATAGGTACAACATGAATAATATGTTTGATACAGTAGTTGGAAGATATGGTAACGGTTGAAGAGAGAAGTACATTTTTGGACAGGACAAAGAGCGATTGCGATAGTATTTGAAGCTAAATTAAGAGCTATATAGGGGCACAGTGTTAAGGGATCATTAGGTCAGCACCAGAAACTTAATTTTTCAGGGTTTTAGTGGCCAGTGAAGAGACTGGCAGGATAAGACAGCAGATGAAAAAATGGTGGAGGACAAGAGAGATTAGTAAGAGGGAAATTGCAATAATCGAAATGGGATATATCAAATGAATCCGTAATTTAGCCATTTCTTGTGCAAGTAAAGGACAAATTTGAGACACATTTTGCTGGCATCCAGCTATATTCTCTAACTAAAGATGTTTGAGCAGAGAAAGTGATCAAAATACCATATGGCTGACAACGATGTCTGCCATGAATGTCTGGATGGATTTGAGCCACATTGGATTTGAGCCACATTTTGCTGGTGAAGGCGACAGGATTTGGTGTAAGTGAGTTAATGTTAGTGGTGAAGGAGAAAGTGTGGTCAAGTGTTAAACCAAAGCCATGAACATGGGCTGCTGAGTTGATTGTGGAAATCTGAGGTGTTGAAGATTAGGGTATGGAAAGAATTAAAATACCATTGTGGTGTCTTGTTTTCTAAAACATATGTCTTAATGGGGTAAATTCAATTTGTGACAGAGATGTCACAAATAAGGTGCTGGTTTACCAGCCTTAAGAAAATAGTTGCACACAAAAATATATGTTCTCCTTGACTTAATATGGATATTTTTCAGCTGCTGATGGCCCTGGGGATCGTTTCATCATTGGTGAATCCCAAGCTGGTGAACAAGTAAGTTTCTTTTATGCATATGTGTATGTTTGTCTCTACTTACATGCAGTCAGCAAGTTCATGGACAATGATAATGCTTTTGTTGTTTTTGGCTCTGTACTCCAGCATCTTGTATTTAATATTAAACACTCTATTTCATCTTTAATTTTGAAGGTACTCAAGTCTATAATTGAAGATACGGCTTTATTTTTACACTATCTAGGATAACAACTGTAGGATTCTGGATTTTAGCTGCTCATTGTCTAAAGCCATACCTCAGAAAGTGGTGCTATATAGTTATTGAGGTTTGTTTAATAATGGAATGAGGAGTTGAGAGTTTGAAGGACAGTTATGGTTTCAACTCTCTCACTTCACTATTATGAAGTGACAAAAGAGAGACTGAGCTGAATTAACTATACAGTATAGAGGGCCAGAAGTGAAAGCACACTGGGCTTGGACCTTCATAATGTATAGTGAGTTGAAACAGCATCTCTCTTGGATATTCTCCTGTCGACTCTCCCTGTTCTCTTTCTACCAGCACATTTCTCTCCCATTTTAAAAAAGTTCTTGTACAATACTTGCTGAGGAAAAAAACAAGAACTTGTAAACATCCATGTTAGGTATGGGGGGGGCATATTATTAGCCAAAGCAGCACTTAAGGGGAACTCTCACCAATGTTTTTTTATTAATAGTATCCAACTAAAAATGAGTTTTCAAAAATCTTGTTTTGCTTCTGTTTTTTTTTTTTTAACAGTTCTAGTTTTGTTAGGTCTGTTATATTAACCTAATATACTAGATCCTGACTACTTATCAAACTGCCTGTGCTTAACAATGCACACTTAATTATAATGATAAACTAATATCATAACACTGCCGCCACCAAGACAATTTAGAAATGGGATACTTGGGCCCCAAGTAAAAACCCACAAAGTATGCTTTCACGCAATATCTATGCAATTTCAAATTACCAATAATTGAATCTAATCAGGTAACATTCTTTACCAGACAAAGGCAGAACTTAATAAATGAATATTTATTAGGAACAAAAAATAGTCACAGCCCTTAGGGTGACATGGACCTGCAGCAATTCGAATTTTGAATCTTGGTTTCCAATGCCTCCTACTCCACATTGCTTCTCACCGTATGTTTTATTTCATCACCTGACGGAGGGGGGCTGCATTTGGAATGTACCTTTTACTGACGATTTGTGCCTTATTATGCCTATGGACGTTGTCCATGTCATTGTCAATGCTCCCTCTGTCTATATATTGTCTGTTCCCTTAAATCAATAAAATGTTATTTACCAAAAAAAAGTCACAGCGCATACACAAATATATGATAAACAGATTATTTACAGCACACAGATTAAAAAAAGGAGAATTTTACAAAAAACCTACTCCTTGGAGAGTAATGTAACAGGTTTTCGGTTTGTAGGGCTCCGGCAAGGAAATATGGCAACTTACTCAAATTTAGATCTTGCTCCCTAGTAAGCAATCTAGACCAATTTCCCATCATGAAATTTATACCTCTTTAGTTCATCTCAAGCTTCCAAGCGGGCCCAGAGGTGCTATAAGTGGAGGGAAGGTTAACCTATAGGAGCCTAAGTGACCTCCCCCCTGTGTTGTGAAACAATACCAGTCCAAATAGAGAATTCTTATTTTATTTTCTCTCCTGTGCAAATTATGTTGTCGTATTTGTACTCTTTTAGTAGGGTGTACTTGTAATATGCACAAAAGTAGGCGGGATTATTATTTTGTGGGTAATTGCTAATGTATCGTTTGGATGTTACCCTGGAAGACTGTTAATGGTCACTTAGTATATCAAAAGAATCCACTACTTATGAAGGGATACAGGCGTATCGTGGATTATTCAGACAGTTTACATTGAAGCTAGATTTAGAGGCAACTGATCTGTAACATTTCACACCTTGCAGAGGGCCCAGGTTGGAGTCCCAACTTCAAAAGATGACTTCATGTTCTGAAGCCTTGTACCACCACATGCATATACAATCAAACTAAACCCTCTCATGCTACCATCCTGATATTATTATTATCATCTTTTATTTATAAAGTGCCAATACCCCCTATTTACCACTCTGTGGGGCAGAGTGGTAAATAGGGGGTATGAGCCATATCAGGGAGGCAGAGTGGCAAATAGGGGGGTGTAAGGCATATCTGGGGCAGAGTGGCATCTAGGGGGTATAAGGCATATCTTGGGGCAGAGGAGCATATAGGGAGTATAAGGCATATATCGGGGTAGAGTGGCATATAGGGGGTTTAGGGCATATCTGGGGGCCGAGTAGCAAGCTGTGTGTGTAGCAAGCCGAGTAGCAGATGTGCATAACTGGGGGGGGCAGTTTGGCAAATAAAAGGAAATAAAAACAAAACATGCAATTTGTATTAAATATGAAAAAAGTTCACATTTGAATTAATATTTACTAATAAAACTTTTTTCGTATAAGGTATTCTTGTATTCAGGCTTTTTCTTTTTTTCTAAAGTAATATTTACATTTTGGGGAGTCAAATACGGTATTTTGCATAACCAAGCAAATGCCCCGTCTGATCATGCCCATTATATGCAGTCTGTCTGTTTAAAAGAAGTTAGTTGATCGACTTCTGAACTTATACGGTATTGCTGAAATGCGTTGCTACACCAAAAACCCACCCCAAGGCACACTGTGACTTCTTCGGAAATCGGTCACAATTGCCATAGCATGAGACTTTTCCTCTCACAAGATGTAGACACCCATTAAAAAATAAGACTCCTAAGAACGCTGAGCTCTCCTGCAGATTGAATACAGGTACTGCGTTCATCCTTGCAAGTCAGTGGAGCCCAGCTTACTAATCACAATGTCACCATAAAATAAGTAATTTTATATATATAAATATAGTTTTTTTTATAGCAAGTCCTAAAATCAATGTTATGTCTTCACAACAATCTTTCCATGGAAAGCGTTAAAATACTGGCGTTTTAAATGCCCATGGGGTGTCTAGATTTAAAAAAAATATATGCTCAATAAATCGAAGGCAGTGGCAGTGTTACAAGAGGTTAGCCAGGTTTTGGTTAGAGCTTGAAGGTGCAGGGAGCTAGAGGTAAAGATGTCATGTAAGGCTGTTAGTTTGTTAGACAGAACGTGCATTATAGAATGCAAAGGTAAATGGAGGGTGGAGTAGCAGGGTATGTGAACAAGATTATTGACGTTTCTGGAATGTTGATTGGGAGAGGATGAGGACGTGAGAGCCAAACGAGGGCCAGGATTTGGGGAAATATCCCCAGCTGCTAAAAGAAGTAGAAGAGAGAGTGAGAGGAGGTGGGAATGGGACTTGTGTGAGCAGAGAGATTGTTGGGAGTGAGGGGAGGTGGGGGAAAGGGAGGAGGTGAAGTTAAAAGTGATTGGGATGAGAGAAGGGGGAGAAGAAAGTAATGATGGTGCAATACAGACATTGTCTTGAGGTGCTGTTGGCTGGAGAGAGATAACTGTTTTGCTACTAATAGAGGAAAGTGAAAGGAGGAACAAGAGGATTGTGAGTGTGGTAATTGGAGACAGATGGTGATGGGAATGGAATGGTGGTGGAGCAAACACAATGAGCAGTAGGCAGCATTTGATGCAGGGAGCCTTCAGGTTCCTCTTTGGTCTGGTTTTTCTTCCTTTGTAAACTCCAAAACAGTGGCACTTAGGAAAATTGGCACACAGATGGAAAGTGGCTTGTGCCTCCAATGTCCGTTCTAATAAAGGGATGGCTGCTTGTTAGGTATTTACCAATTGATTAATTACCCCGTAATAAAATCACAGACACATGAGGGAGAGGGGAGGATAGCTCACAGGATACTAGTACTTCAATATGGACAAATCAAAGGACAAACAAAGGAATGATACAAATGCATGATTGATAACATGCAGGGTAAAGGCAAAAAAGTGGAATGCCTGAACAATTAATTTAGCAGGGCAGCCAGTAATGATGATGATTACAGGCAGGGTAAAGGCAAAAAAGAGTAACTCAAGAGTAACAACTATACTTACACCAATTAGCCATAACATTATGCCTAATTTAGTGTAGATCCCCCCTTTGCCCCCAAAACAGCCCTTACCCATCAAGGGATGGACTACACTAGACCTCTGAAGGTATCTAGCACCAAGACGTTAGCAGCAGATCCTTTAAGTCCTGTTTAAGATGAGGGGTAGGTGCTCCATGGATCTTTTTCCAGCACATCCCACAAATGCTCAGTTGTATTGAGATCTGGGGAGGCAGAACGCGTTGTTGTGTTCTGAAGCATTTTTGCTTTGTAGCAGGGCGCATTATCCTGCTGAAAGAGGCCAATGCCATCAGGGAATACCATGTCCATGACGAGGTGTACATGGACTTCAACAATGCTTAGGTAAGTAGTACGTGTCAAAGTAACATCCACTTGAATTGCTGGACCCAAAGCTTTCTGACAGAACATTGCTCAAAGCACCATTCTGCCTCTACCGGCTTGTCTTTTTTCCCATAATGCATCCTGGTGCCATGTGTTCTCCAGGTAAGACATGCACACGCACCTGGCCATCCACGCACGTGATGTTAAAGAAAATCTGATTCATCAGACCAAGCCACCTTCTTCCATTGCACCGTGGTCCAGTTCTTATGTTCACGTGCCTAGTGTAGGCGCTTTAGACATGGGCACCGTGCATGCACTGTGTGTTCTGACGTCTTTCTGTTAGAACCAGCATTGACTTTTTCAGTAATTTGAGCTACAGGGGCCAGCCTTCACCACTACTGTGCATCAGTGAACGTTGGCTGCCCATGACTCTGTCGACAGTTCACCACTTTTCCTTCCTTGGACCACTTTTGACAGGTGCTGGCCACTGCAGACGAAGAACACCCCACAAGAGCTGCAGTTTTGGGGATTTTATGACCCAGTCATCTAGCTGTCACAATTTGAACTTTGTCAAAGTCTCTCACATCCTTATGCTTGCCAGTTTTTCCTGCTTCTAACACATCAATTTTGAGAATTAAATATTCAATTGCTGCCTAATATATCACACCCACTGACAGGTGCCATAAGAACAAGATAATCACTTCACCTGTCAGTGTTCATAATGTTATGGCTGATCGGTGTATACTCTTCTTGTGTGTCTAAGTGATTACTAATGACATGTCCTAGTATCCATGCTCCCCTAAAGTGCCACCTTTAGAGGAGCTGTGCTGTTAAACTGACTACAGTCGTCTTCTTGCACCAGAAGAGAGGTTTGTTTGTTACCGCGTCCAATGCAACAATGGTTTCTGTTTCAAATTATAGTATTGTTTACATGGAAAAGAGATGTCATAACTGTAAAGGAAATTTGTTCTTCATTTTCAGCCAACTCAGACAGTGATGCCAGGGCAAGTGATGAGGGTAACAACAGGTGCTCCAATCCCATGTGGTGCTGATGCAGTTGTACAAGTTGAAGACACAGAGCTCATTAGAGAATCAGATGATGTAAGTAATTGAACTCTTAAACGTTTTGTCATTGTTTATTTTTTACTAAAAATCAGTCTGAATAGGTTTACACATATTTTAACTATTTGGGTTCATGGGGCTTTGACATATGTGCTCTACTATGAGGACAGGTCAATTTCCGTAGCCGTGTTAATTAGGTTAGCCTTACAGCTAACACTGTGTATAAATCTAAATATTTTCATTCAGGACAGATTAAGCTATTTATACATGCAGACTGTGCATCACATTGCATGATAAGAACATTGAAACAGTTCCTGCATTATTCCATCTTAAAAGGCAAACCAAGTAGTAAAAGTGATGAAAACTTTTTTTTTTCTTTTTGAAAGCCACACCCCATTTTAGTAAATTTATGAAATATATATAGTTCTTACATGCATATAGATTGCCTATGTAGGTGAATGTATACAACATATAGTGGGGTAGACACAATTAAGCACACTTTATTTGTCCCTGTTTTGGAAGGTTAATGCCTCTCCAGGTACCAAATCTTTCATGCCCCTCTTTTCTCCATTAATATCCCTTTTTTTAGGAGCTTGGAATATCTACTGCGTATCAGTGTATCACACCTCTAACCACAGGGCCGGCCTTAGGTGTTCAGGCGCCCTGTGCGGACTACTCCTCTGGCGCCCCCCCATCCCACAAAAAAGAACGGACAAACATCTTGTAACAAACAACTAGTTAAAGATTATTTATGTACAAACAAGTACAATAATATATATCTGGAAACACTGGTAACAATAATATACATTAAATATAAGAAAGAAACAACTAATCTTTGTTTTTTAAACATGTGCCATCTTTGTCTTTCCCCAAATCACTTAAATATCCATGATACACACAAACACTTATACAGTCACTCACTCATTCACTCTTTCATTCACACAATCATTCATTCGCTCACTCATTCACACCAATCATTTACACATATTCATTAATGCCCTCTCACAAATCATTGAAGCTATTAATCCACACATTAATTAATTATCCTCGCTCATTCTCACTCTTTATTTATTTCAATATTCTTACTAT